>MJUU01065878.1:2517-15307 GCA_002080025.1 Modiolus philippinarum
AGGAATTTGTCCACCTTTATACCAAAGGGGCCAATTTTCAATGATGTTGGAGGAATTGAACAATTGAAAGTTAAAAGAAAAGTATTAAGTTTAACAGCGCTTCCTGATTTTTTCGAAATAAATCTTTGTACTTTTGTGACGCCTTGTGATGATAATTCGTCACAAATTTCCTCATCGCTAACTTCTGAGAGATACTGACTTCTGTCTCTCATAATACCACGACTGCTATTAAGAGTTCTGTGGGGAGATGCCGAAACTTTGAATTCTAAAATTTTAGTTATTTTTAGTAAATTTTCACTCTGAGTTTTGGAAGAAGCTTCAATTAGTAAATCACCTGATCGCATTCTGGAGACGTTTTCGACTGTTCCAGCAATGCCTTGGATGGTCTTTTGGATAGCAAATGGATTGATTTTTGATATTTGCTTATCAGATGATCCAGTCAACACAATAAATTTTGTCCAACTGTTATCTTCAACTTCTGGAATGGAATTGTCTAGTTTTCTTTTTCTATTTGGAACTGGTTGGTTTTGAGGGGTTTGTTGTGCCATGAAGAAAGAAAGGAGATTTCACCACCTTTGTCACCCACCCACCACGGAGTGCCAACAGGGGCGATACTTTGATTCTAGGGATCTCCACCAGAAAGTATCAAGTGTTCCAAAGGTGGTATACTCAAGTGGAGCGTAACCATCAGGCACTGATGGAAAGCGTACTACTTGATTGACCCATGAGCCACCGCCTTCTCCAGTATCCCTACACTGTATTGGTGGTTTAAATCAAAACAAAAATGTTACACACAAGTTAACTTAAACTCAAGTTGGAAAGATTTACTGGAGGGCTTGGCGTGACCAGCCGATTGATCGGACCGGGCCAATCCGACCTCCCGGTTAGATGATATCAGAGCCAAAGTAAGATATTGATCCTGTATTCTCAGCCCAACGGGTATTTTATGGCTGTAGCGGGAGTCTGAACACAGGCTCGCACCTACCAGGATCTCGTCAACCATCGACACGGGTCTCGACACACGGCAAACGTGTTGCCTCTGTTAGGAAGACTCATACTCCAAGCTCAGAGGATGCTGCGGGCCTATTCATCAGCCGGTACCGCGCACGGCGTGACACAATAAGGATATATATTATTCTTATAGTATCGGATAATCATTGTTTGTTGTTATTGGTGTGTCTGTATAAGCTTAGGGTAATCTTATGCAGACACACCGCGTCCTCGTGTGATAGCTATTACAGAAAGGATTGGAAATGAGCGACGTGGTGGATGAACAGTTACGGAGTAAAACAACAGGAGTTGGGAGATAGTGTGTTGGCAGGTCGGAGAAAGGAGTTCGGGTGTGGTAGAGTTGTGTTCAGAAATACATTTTGTGGGAGACAGTGACTACCCATCCTGTTCAACCATTTCTTTATAGTACGAATCATTAAAATCTTTCGAGCCAGTATGCTGGCCGTATGAAAATTAAGAAACAGAATATGACGATTGTCATTCATAGAAGTGCAAGTGTATGAAGGTTTGACCTTTAGTCCCAAACATCTTAAGGTTTTATAAAGAGAAGTAACTCTCTTAAGGCAAATATATTTCATAATGAATTAGAGTTTAAAACTGAACTTCTGTAAGAGTTGTCTTTCTTTATCCACAAAATATTGATTAGTTCATGCATTTAGATTACAACTGCAAAATAACCATATATTTATCTTCTATCAAGCTATGAAAAAGGCGACAATTTTTTCCTGCCGAAACTAAAGTTACAGCGACTTCGGAATTTTGTTATCTGCTAATGGACTGTTAGTCCCCGAAGGTATTCACCGACCCAGTAGTCAGGACTTCGTTGATGAACCGACAATGTGTAATAACTAAGTTTTCGAAAAATTGCTCAAAACTAAGGAATATCTCCTTGTAAAGCCCCGTCCTTGGCTTGGCTGATTTCTGCTATCCTTTTGATCTCTTTGGTTATCTGTGCTCGATCAGACTATTCCAATTTTTGGTTTGTGATCTTCAAAATATTTTGATTTGATCTGCAATGAAGAGACATAAGTTGTCGAAATGGCCATATATCCCAAAACTAAATCTCAAGTAACTTCGATATTTTGTTCTTTGTATTATTAGCATTGCTTAGTCAAAGCACAAGTCATATGTACAACATTCAGAAAATAATCTGTCAATGTTTTCCCCGATTGTAAGTGTTAGCAATGTAGGAATAAATGGAATTGTTAAAATTTCATTTTTGATTCTTGGAACCGTTTTAACGTTCATTGAAAAAATTATTACAGAAATGTTTTATTTCCTCTTTTCGACGCGAGGCAAGAAGACAATGAGCTGCTGGTACGACGGGTCTCTGGAATTTAAATTCGTTTTGTCAGATACACTTATATTTTTATCATTCCAATTGCTTGCTCTATAACAATTCTTGTCGAAAACATCTGGTTTTTAAAATTGTTTTTGCTTTTCGATTGAAATGTTTTTTATTAGCAAATGAGGTTTAAGCTTAGCATTTCTCTGTTGAAATTGACGTTGTGCAAAGAATTGTTTGCCCTCAGTGTAAAATATCACTCGGTTTTATAAAATCTAATAGTTCAGACTTTTCACTCATTATATCAGTTACTAGGGAATAGTTTGGCCATTAAAGAAACTGGCCTCCCATGAGGTACATCCAACCTATTTTAGAATTCCTACCAAAATACAAATTGTCTAGCTCAAAAGATTCGTCGACTTCGAATTCAATACCACAACACATAAGGGAATTATATTTTTAAATCGCGTTGGCACAATTGCTATATTTCTTCGGTTGCGGAAATTGCACTTGTTAATGGAGAATGCTCTTTACTAGCTGCGGGACCGTAGCTCTCATGGTCCTTGTGCTGATTTTTTGATAGTTGCGGACCATAGAGCTACAGATTTACCCCTATATAAAACTTGCGACTCTTGCGACACGAATTTTGTCGCACGTTTCTGGGAGTTATTTGGCAACCGGACGCCAAGTACGCCTATCGAAGTGTGTTTATTTCGTTTCCTTCCATATTTTTCTAATACTAACAACCTTTAATTATGCAAGGCGAGTCATTATTTTCTATTTATAAAGGAAATTGTCCAAATATAAACGTAATCCCGCCTACTTTAGTTGCCATTTTGAACATCGCAGTCACGTGACATTTCGAGAGGCGGCAATAAAAGCCAGATCATGTCCGGAACGGATATTTCAAAATTCATTAAGAATATTTCTTAAATGCAGATGAATTAATCATTTGCATTCAAAAAGCTTTGCAAAAGTGATAAATGCTGCTATTCAAATCAGAAATCGACAAAATATTTACTTTAGGATATCCGTTCCGGATACGATTTGCATTTAGTCCCGCCTCCCGAAAAGTCTCGTTCCCAATGAGATTTATGTCAGCAAGATGGCCGAAGGCGGTATGACCCCAACGATGACGTTTGTTATGATAATGAGCAGAAATAAATATGGAAGGTTGCGGATAAACATTTAAAGAAACGAAATACATAAATGAGACTGCCCCCGCTTGGCGTCCGGTTGTCAAAAAACGTGCGACAAAATTCGTGTCGCAAAATCGCAAGTTTTGTATAGGGGAAAATCCGTAGCTCTATGGTCCGCCAAATCAGAAAAAAATAAAAGGACCTATAGAGCTACGGTTCCGCAGCTAGCTCTTTACATGACAAGCCAAAATTGAAATGACATGATACTGTAGACACGGATTCACTCATATATTGTCGCAGGATCAATACATCGGCAAACGAATACCGAAGAAAGAGGAAAGGGGAAATTCATAAATTAAAAATCACGGCAATTCACAGCAGCACGAATTGAGACAGTATGACAAAGACAAAAGAAATAAACAAAAAGGAACAAAAACGCCATCAAAACTAAAGCACTAGCAGTGTGAACCCCTATAAAACTGAGGTATGATCAGGTGCTCGGTGAATAAAAGGATATGGAGTAAATGCACATGAAACAAAGTCTCTACAAATACATGATAAAAAACAAGCGAAGGAACAACGCTTTTATTGTTGTTCTTTATCTTGAAGTCACCATGAGGCCTTCAACGATTACCTTTGCTCATACCTCAAAGTAAGTTCAAGACGGCCCCTAGCATCGGTTTAAGCGGAACTCTTTGCTAATTGTCGAGCAACGCTACATCCATGTCTTCATTGGTAATTGGTGCGGGATTGTCAACAAACATCAATTAAATTGCCAAGTGCTCTTACAATCACTGTCATCCTTTGCCCGACAAAAGCACTAATGTCTTAATCTAGTGGACGATTACAACATATAGACAAACACCGGGCACTCATCAAGTCGAATGTAAAAATGATCTGCTCCACACGGGGCACCCGTCACACTGCCAGTGAAAAGTCACAGTCGGTGTTAGTCAGTCCGATAACAAACTCTGGGGCCTTCTTGATCTCGCTTGAGGGGGTGAATATTGTTCACCACAGTAACTTCGGTATTTAGTCATTTGTTGAAGACCCTCAGGCGACATCAAGATGTAGACAGGAATAAAAGTCCTGTCCTTGATAAACTGGTGTTTTCTAAGCATCGTGTGCGTGTTTTGTTACATGTACATTCACTCCATATCCTTTCATTTTTCCTATCTGGGTCTACCCAAAGATATCTGTTCTCATTTGTGAAACAGAAACATTGTAATGGTAAAACTTCTGTAGTGACAATTGCAACAGTGACTGAACATACCCTTGATGTATCAGTTTTTGAGACAGTAATTTCGCTCTGTTGACAAAATCGCTGTACAAACTTAAGGCACGGCAATTACATAAAAAATCATTCATCAGCACTTATTTTTTTCATAATTTACTATTTGATAACAATGCTTTGGTTTTTGAAAATAACTAAACAACGCTTTAAAAGTTTTATTATCTACACGCCAGGGAAACTCGATGCTGGCAACTGAATTTCACTACCAGGAAGTAAATTGTGACATAGATAATTGAAAGACCAGGAACATTTTCATTTCTTTTTTTAATACTTTGAACATATTCTTTTTGATCTTCTTTCATATTTTATACTTTTTGCCATTTTTTCTGAAGTTGAATCAGGCTTCCTAATGAAACTCTTTTTCCTTTGTATTTTGAAGTGTCATATCACACAGCACATTTTCACTCTTTTTTTGGGAATATTACAGTACTATTAGTATCGTAAGCAACAAAATGGCGTCATTGTGCATACTCAAAAATATCCTATGAAAAGGTAAACTGAAAGATACAATTCGTAAATGAAACCTACAGAATTTTTCCCTTTCAGTCTGAAAAAATATTTTGTAACTCGTTTTCCAAGTCAGTTCTCATTTTTGGACTTTCGGGTTCTGTAAAGGCCGGTGCATATGAAACAATTTGTTTTATTCCACGATGGACAGCAGCATTTTCATCTCGCAATAAAATTATCTGGGGAAAAATTTTAACCCTAGAGTGTGATACCTAGATGTCATCCAGATAAGCATAAATACATGCTTGTCACACTTTTTATACGCCCGTCTAATGACGGACGTATTATGGTATACCAATGTCCGTCCGTCTGTCCATCCGTTTCATATGTCGTGCTCTAACTTGACAACCATTTGGCCAATTCACTTCAAACTTGGTCGAGGTATTGGATATGATGGCCCCACGATCTGTATACTTTTTCGTGAAATTTCGATTTTTCTTGCAGGAGTTATGGGACTTTATTCGTCAATTTTAAGGCAATTTTTTACATGTCGCGCTCTTACTTGACAACCCTGAGGCCAGTTAGCTCCAAACTTTGTAGAGGTATTGAGTACGATGGGCACACAATCTGTATACTTTTTCGTGAAATTTCGATTTTTCTTGCAAGAGTTTTGGGACTTTATTCGTCAATTTTAAGGCAATTTTTCACATGTCGCCCTCCAACTTGACAACCCTTACGCCAATTCCCTTCAAACTTTGTAGAAGTATTGGGTATGATGGCCTCACGATCTGTATACTTTTTTTTGTGAAATTATGATTTTTCTTGCAAGAGTTATAGGACTTTATTCGTCAATTTTAAGGCAATTTTTTTGCATGTCGCGCTCTAACTTGGCAACCCTTAGGCCAATTTACTTCAAACTTTGTAGAGGTATTGAGTACGATGGCAACATGATCTGTATACTTTTTCGTGAAATTTCGATTTTTCTCGCAAGAGTTATGGGACTTTATTCGTCAATTTTAAGGCAATTTTTTACATGTCATGCTCTAACTTGACAACCCTTTGGCCTATTTACTTCAAACTTTGTAGAGGTATTGGATATGATAGCCTTATGATCTGTATACTTTTTCGCAAGAGTTATGGGACTTTGTTCGTCAATTTTAAGGCAATTTTAACAAGTCATGATCTGACTGATAAATTCTTTGATCAGCTCGATTCAAACTTTGCAGATTAATTTCTTAAAGAAATGTCAAGCTTAATTAGGCAGTTATAGGTGCTTCTGAATTGGGAACCCCTTACCTAAATCACTTAAAGCTTTGAAGGGTGACGACGGGCGTATCATGCGACTTGGCGCAGCTGTTTATTAATACGAGTTTTCCTGTTCGATCCAATTTCAACTTCCAGTTAAGCACTAAATATTACTTTTTGCCAGTGTCCATTAAATTGACAGTTTCTAATAGTTGCCGCTGGCACCACAAAATACGTATCTTTTTGTGCTCTAGTCGAATCCTCATTTTTTCTTCATTGCACATTACAAATATCATTCTTCTGTCAATGTTCTGTTCAAAGTACTTTCTGACACAGATATAAGGTCTAGTCGAACGCTAAATCTTCATAGCTTCTGTGATTTTCTCACACAAATCAGAATGTTTGCTTTTTGTAATGTTTACTCAATGCTACATGCCTACCACTTCAGTATTTCAAAAATGTAAGTGGTAGAATAAAAAGATATTATAACTAAACAGAAATGTGTGCAAAGTATATGTTATCAATGACAAAATCGCTTGTTCCTGTAAATTGTATTATACATTCGTAGACAGGGACATAGTTTACAGTGTATGCACCTTTTCAACGATGCATGCTTTATTCAAGAAATCTTATTTTGAAACTGAGAATAGATTTTACATCATTCATTCCCTTGCTCCATCCTACGGGCTGTATATTTCTCAAATGGTACGATTCGCATGAGTTTTGTTCTACTCTTCAATTTTAATGAACGTAACCTTACTATCACAGCCACTTTTACAACAGGGTTACAGATTTCATAAGTTGTTGAATACATTTAAGAAGTTTTGTAATAGATATGAACATGTGATATCTAAATATGGCGTTACTCGTAAACAGTTTATTACTATGGGCATTTCTAGTCCTCGTTTTTACGGAAATGTTGTTAAAAAATGCCAGAAATTGATTAAAAATCCAGAAAAGCTGGGACGTAACTTACATTCTTTACGTAATAGGGGATATCCGGCTTGCATCCGTTAAAATAGCTTTAAGACCTAGTGACTTGAAAAATTTGTACACGTTCTGGCCTCTCGCTGATACTGCCGATGTCTACTGAAAAATATGATGATTCTTGATCAAACCCTTCAGGAAGTTTTGAGTTTGATTTTTGTTCCGTAGTGCGACAGTGTTCTACCAGCAGACTAGGTTCCTTGAGTTAGCCGGCAGTTTAGCGGCGATCACTCCTTGACCCATCTTTCTAAATTACGTATTGTCCTTTTCTCTCCCTTCAAGATTGTGGTCATGGAGTTAGTAGTCTACCTGCATTGGGTTTTATTCGCATGTTTTTATACTATAGGGAAACGGGACACATAAAGGGGAGGTTTGGGTACCTATAAACCGTTTTACGCTACCGCTGGCTTTTGCTAGTGCCGGTACCAAGTCCGGCTGTCCCGAGTTCCTATCGTTGTCTACGTTTGTCTTTTGTCTCATACGTGTTTTTCCCGTGTAGTTCCCTTGCAGATTGTTGCATGTGATTATAATTTTCAGCCATTGTAGGTGTTTCCTGTTATCCATTTTTTAACATGTGTTGATTTTTCTTTAACACAAAATCTTACGTTCTGGTCCTTACAAATTGATCAGTAAAAAATTACGTTCTGGTCCTTTCAAATTAATCAGTAGAAAATGAAGAGACTTTTTCTCGAGTGTATTTACTCCATATCCCTTCATTGCTTTCTACACATGCCCCTTTGTGATTGATTACTTATACCCATCTTCCCGAAACCAACTAGAAACATTTTTGAAATGTAACTCTTTCATTAAAAGAGAAATGTGTATGGAAAGCCGTTGTGGAATTTATTCCCGATTTTATTATTAATATCTATCATTCATTTTTTAATATCTATAATTCAATTATTGAAATCTAAAATTCGACACTAATTATAGATATCTATAATTCATTTTTAAATATCTATAATTCAAATCTCCATAATTCGATTTATTGATATCTGTAATTCAAATCTCCATAATTCGATTTATTGATATCTATAATTCAAATCTCCATAAATCTCCCCTGTGGCACTGATCAATAATCGTATTAATTATTGTATATTAAATGAAGAGTGCAGCTGATTCCGATTAATTTTAATATAAATGATTCAATTCTAATATCCATAAATCGCCTCTGTGACACTGATCAGTTCTCACAAAGTAAAAATGTATATTATATAAAGAGTTCAATTGACCTCGACTTTTTAAGTATCCATAAATCGCCTCCACGACACTGATCATTACCTGTATTACTTTAAACGCATAAAAGACAAATTTAAATATCTAGCGAACTATTAAATCGTGGTTTGAATAATTTAAGAAACTATTTAAATATGTAACTGAACATATATTTTGTATGCTTGTTTAAAAAATACATAAAAAACCCCAAAAACAATCGTAGTTTAAAGAAAAACCTTTAATAATTAACTTGAATAAATTTAAACGAATTGAACTTAATATATTAACCTTATTCTAGCATTCTGAAATGTGACAACCATTCTTGTTTTATTATTTATGTCCCCCAAACGAAGTTTGGGAGACATATTGTGTTTACTCCGTTTCTTATTATTATTATTATTTTTTGTTTTTTTTCTTCTTCTTTCTTCCGCTCAATTCTTGTCCGACACGTTTCTCAGAAACTATTGGCCCGAACTTTATGAAACTTCATAGGAATGTTGGCCTATATAAGTAGATGTGCAGAAACCTTTCAAAATTTTCAAAATGGCCGCCGTTGCCATGGAAACGGAAAAAAGGCGGGAAAATTCAAAGTGCTCAGAATTGGATGAAATTTTACAGGAAGGTTGCCTATCATGCATAGAATTGATTTTTGGTCTCCCAATTTTCAAAATGGCGATCGTTGCCATGGAAACAGAAAAAAGGCGGGAAAAAATTTTAAGTGGTTCAATTGGATGAGATTTTACCGATAGTTATCTGACATGTAGAAATTAATGCTTAGTCTTAGAAATCTCATAGATGCTGCTGTTGCCACGGAAACTGGAAAGCATTAACAATGTTCGTTTGGGGGGCATCTGTAACGCTCTGCGTTACAATAAACAATATTTCCCTTTATCTCTGCCTTATATAACATTGCTTTATGAAACATTTATGTATTACGTAGTCCAAAATTAAATTTCTTTTTAGCATAAATATAATTGGGAAAATAGATTTTAAGTCTTCAGTTTAAACTTAATAATTAAAAATGACCAAAACAATTAAAGTTTTTTGAAAATTATACCCTATAATAACATTTCGAAGGAGTTTATATGTTACGAAGTTAAAATTTAAAATTTTTAAAATTTAATGTCTTTTTAGCATGAATATGGTTGTAAAAGTAGATTTTAAGTCTTCGGTTTAAACCTAATTATTAAAATGACCAAAACAATTCAATTTTTTTTTTGAAAATTTTACTTTTTCATAACCTTTCTAAGGAGTTTATATGTTGCGAAGTTAAAATTTAATGTCTTTTTAGCAGGAACATGGTTGTAAAATAGACTTTAAGTCTTAGGTTTAAACTTAATCATTAAAAATGACCAAAACAATTTAAATTTTTTGTAAATTATACTTTATAATTACCTTTTGGAGGAATTTATATGTTGCGAAGTTAAAATTTAATGTCCTTTTAGCATGAATATGGTTTGAAAAGTAGATTTTAAATCTTTGGTTTAAACTTAATTATTAAAAATGACCAAATCAATTGAATTTTTTTGAAAATTATTTTTTTTTACCATTGGAAGGAGTTTATATGTTGTGAAATTAAAGTTTAATGTCTTTTTAGCATGAATGTGGTTGTAAAAGTAGACTTTAAGTCTTCGGTTAAAACTTAATTATTAAAACTGACCAAAACAATTCAATTTTTTTGAAGATTTTACTTTTTCATAACCTTTCGAAGGAGTTCATATGTTGCAAAGTTAAATTTAAATGTCTTCTTAGCATGATTATGTTAATATGATTGGAAAAGTAGATTTTAATAAGAAAAAGAAGGGAAACGGGGAATGTGTCAAAGAGACAACGACCCTAAGGGGAGCAATAACAACTCAAAGCCACCATAAGATCATCAATGAACGGTGAGGAAACCCCACATCCAACGGTAGGTCGGAGTTGGCCCCTAAATAAAAGAGTAATCAAGTTCAGCGAAATAAGCATCTTCCTAGAGTCTTTAAGTCTTCCATTTAAACTTAATTATTAAAAATTACCAAAAACAATTCAAATTTTTTGAAAATTATCCGTTATAATTACCTTTCGAAGGAGTTTATATGTTGTGAAGTTACAATTTAATGTCTCTTTAGCATGAATATGGTTGTAAAATAGACTTTAAGTCTTCGGTTTAAACTTAATTATTAAAAATGACCAAATCAATTAATTTTTTTTTTCAAAAATTTACTTTTTCATAACTTTTCTAAGGAGTTTATATGTTGCGAAGTTAAAATTTAATGTCTTTTTAGCAGGAATATTGTTGTAAAATAGACTTTAAGTCTTCGGTTTAAACTTAATCATTAAAAATGACCAAAACAATTAAATTTTTTTGAAAATAATACATTATAATAACCTTTGGAATGAATTTATATGTTGCGAAGTTAAAATTTAATGTGGGTCTGTTTTGGCAAAGTCGGAACATGGGGTCATTAGCTGATTTTTAGCAATTTTCATGGCTTACCTTTAACAGAATCTATGAAAAGATGTAAGTAAAGACACGATACTACTGTCACTTTTTAAACCACATTCATGATTTATCGCTAACTAATAATGATTTCAATTTTTTTTATATAAAATCTTTCATCGAGCACATTTTTGTATTTCATTGCATTTACGATGAGAGGATATGGAGTAAATGCACATGACACAAAGTCTCCATAAATAATCACAAATACATGTACATGATTAAACCAAGCAATCAGCGCTTGTATTGTTGTTCTCTTGAAGTCACCATGAGGCCAACAACAATGAGGTGTGCTCATACATAAAAGTAAGTTCAAGACGGCCTTTAGCAACGGTTTGAGTGGAATTTATCAAGCAATGTTACATTCATGTATATTCTCTTCATATTACTGAGTTGCTAACTAAATAGGGAAGTTACTGTAAATTTAGTTATTGCAGATGAACGATTCAACCCGCGATGTAATAACTTTTGCCTTTTCTCTGTAAATCAAATAAAAAAAATGGAAGACCAAAAGCCCAAAGATGAATAAAACATCTCTAAAATGTTTATTAAATTAAGATTGTAAAACAAGTAGAGTTATATGCAAACTCACGATTGTTCAAATATTTTCCCCATTAACCTAACTTAATTTTCGACACTAATTTTTTTTTACAAATTTTGACTATGTTCTTACAATTTATGAAATTTTACCAAAACAATCTGCACAAAGTAACCAAACTTCGATACTATCCCATGTGAGCATTTCTGAATCTACGACATCTATCATGTAACAAAATTGTAAGAGTACAAGTATAAAATAAAAATGTTTAATTATTCATTTTTATTGAGTTCAAAAAAATGTTTCTTTAAGCTAAATGTTGAAAATGAAACACTTGTGAATTTATGGAAGATAATGGGAGAGATTTATTTGCATTACGCAACTTTTGTGAGTGGTTGCACATTTTCTATTCCTATATTTTCTCTTATATAAACATGCAAAGTTAAAAATCATCTAAATTTGGGGTTATTGGATGTGGTTTGTTTCCATTGATTTATTCACTTTTTTACCTTGTCGGGGCCATTTAGGGCTAACTATATGGTGTGAGGTTCCTCACTGTGTTGAAGACCATGTGGTGACCCCTAGATGTTTTGTTTTTTGTCGTTTTAACCTGGATATGGGATGTTGTCTCCTTGACATTTACCCAATTTCCTTTCTTTTTCATATCTAAACTATACTCAAAATCACAACCTGTCAAAAAATTTCGACACGCATGGAGCAAATCATGCTTACCCTTCCGGGTCACCTGATGATACCTAAGTTTTTGTAGGGGTTCACACTGCTAGTGCTTAAGTTTTATTGCGTTCTTATTCATTTTTTTTTGTCTTTGACATGCTGTCTCAATTCGTGTTGGATATAAATTGCCGTAGTATTGGATTTTTGATTTTGGAATACGCCTTTCCTAAATTTTCCTTCTGTATTCGTGTGCCGATGTACATGTATTTGATTAGACAGAAATCATTAAATCATTGGAAGTATTTTGCATTGTACAATTATCGAACGTTTTATATTTCTTAAAACTGTTTCTCAAGTACAAAATGTACACACTAGTCATTCGGCTAATCGGGTGAATTGTCCGTTAATTTTGTTTTATATGTGGCTACAAAGATGATGGGTCCGTTAAATGGAGTAGGCTACGGGTCAGTTGAGA
>MJUU01065880.1:0-27950 GCA_002080025.1 Modiolus philippinarum
ATCAAACTACAATTAAGAAAGAAATTAATGATGTGTTATTTATGATTTCTAAGACCAAGCCTACTTCAAATATGCATTCCAGTTGCCTGCACTTCAGAAATACATGTACAAACGTCCAACCTACTGTATTTGTACCTAACTATGGTGTTTAGTTAATCTTACGTACTCCGGATACTTATTTAAGATCTCCAAACCTTTGAATGTTGTTTTTCAATGTCTCGACTATTCTCAGAATGGTTGTAGCCGAGACAAAATATAATGGAAACCACTATAACATACAAATGTTGTATAGCATGTGTAAGTCAACCTCAAGACAGTCCACAATGAATACCGAATGAACAACCAAAAAATCAGAAATCTAGAATACATAACAATATAAGGATCACATACAGATAGAGAATGTAAATGACGAAGACGAAACAACAGAACATAATACAAACAAATAATTGAAATTGTCGGCTAAGTAGCTTTGAGATAGTAATTTTGCTCTGTTGCACGAGTGTAGCAAATGGTTTGTGAAATGTAGACTAAATATACTATAGATGTGGGTATGTCTACTATGTTACTACTCAAAAATGGAAAGTTAACCATTGGAAAGTCAAAATCATAACGTTTGTCATAAAGCCTGGATATTATAGTATCCAAGGCTGTCAATAAAAGGTTAATGTCCAAATAGGTAATAAAAGTAATATATAGAAAAAAAATATTTCTTTTTTCATGTGTATCAACAAAATATATTTTTTTTGCAAAATTAACATTATTTTTTGGGGCAGAAAGCCTCCTTCAGAAATTTTTTTTTATCGTTTTGGCAGCCAAAATATTTTTTTCACATAAAATCAGCTCCAGAATATTTTTTTAGAAAAAAAACCATAGCCCCCACCCCCTTTCAAGTTAAATGGTCGGTCCCTTAACACGAAATCGTAACAGGACAGGTTAAGGGAAATTTATATGTTTACATGATAATAAACTAGGTCAGGAATAACGACAAAGCTATAATTGATGACTAATTTGTGTGTAGAATTTCAATTTGTTTTAAGAGCGTTTCTTTGAACGCATCACCGATCGGCAGTAGAATAACCGAACTTTGCGACAGAGTACAAATAAAACCAATTATGATTTGTTATATCTTCGACATAATGCTAAAAATTATTTACAGTTCATTTGTTCACATGTTATTGTATAAATTGTCATATCGATTCAGAGGCGTTTTTGCAAGGAACAATTAGTGAAATTAGATGTTCTATTCATCAATTGAGATATGGAATTAGTCTTCAAGACGGAATAAAGAACGCAATTACAGATTTGTCTTCAATAGAATTAGTCATACATACGAAAGCCGGATAGTGTCAATAGATTTTTTTTTTATTTTCTCAGTAAAAAAAAAATTCTCACAAAAACAAAATTATCTCGTTATTTCGAGTTAAAAATATTTTTCTCAGAAAAACAAAACTTATTGCGTTATAACGTGATAATTATCTCGTTATTTCGAATTAAAAATATTTTTCTCGGAAAAACAAAACTTATTGCGTTATAACGCGATAGTTATCTCGTTTGAACGCAATAGTTATCTCGTATTACGCAATAATTATCTCGTTATTTCGAATTAGAAATATGTTTTTCGGAAAAACAAAACTTATTGCGTTATAACGCGATAGTTATCTCGTTTGAACGCAATAGTTAAATAATCATCTCGTTATTTCGAATTAAAATATTTTTTCTCGGAAAAACAAAACTTATTGCGTTATAACGCGATAGTTATTTCGTTTGAACGCAATAGTTATCTCGTTATTACGCAATAATCATCTCGTTATTTCGAATTAAAAATATTTTTCTCAGAAAAACAAAACTTAATGCGTTATAACGCGATAATTATCTCGTTTGTACGCAAGTTATCTCCTTATTCCCAATAATTATCTCGTTATTTCGAATTAAAAATATTTTTCTCGGAAAAACAAAACTTATTGCATTATAACGCGATAGCTCGTGTGTAAAAAAATAAAGTACCAAACAGCCGCGCACATTCCTTTTCGGCCCCTACACCAGTGTGTTTCGGTAGCTTTTCGTAAATAGATAAAACGGTTAATATTCTTTTGAGTTGCCTTTATTTTTGTTGTCTAAAGTCTGCCTCATCAGGGATCCCTTGAAACAAACAATAGTTTGAATAATATAGTCAAATAATTCCTATGCAAGGAGAGTTTCATTAACAGGCTCTTTTAGTATCAAGAAAAAAAAAAAACATTTAACAACCATCTAAAAATGCTCCAAACACGTTAACATAAAATGGCCCCCACCTCATTAACAGCAAACAGTGCTTTTTATTTCCCTTGAACAGTTTACGCAAAGTATGGTCATTAAGGCGTGAATTTTGATCCTATATTTGGTCATTTTCAGACTTAGTTCAAATGTTATCAAAAATCGTGTAAAATGAAACTGATTTTTGCCACACCTTTATGTGCAGTCGAATATCGCAGTAAAAATCCATTTGTTAAAAATGTTTTCAAAATGTTATTCTGACCACCTGCTTAGTGTGCCGACATATCATGATTTTTGTTATGCCAAGTTTTCTTACTTTTGACTCGATGAGTGCCCTGTGATTGTTTAGGTGTTTTTATTGTCTTCTGTTAGTTTTTTGTCGGGCAACGGATGACAGCGATTGTATAAGAACACCTTTCTAGTTAATTTTATGTTTGTTGACAACCCGGCATTTATGGATAATGAAGAGCATGGATGTAGCATTGCTCGATACTTAGAAATGAATTCAGCTCAAACCGGTGCTAGGGGCCGTCTTGAACTTACTATGAGGTATGAGCAAAGCTCATTGTTTGAGGTATGAGCAAAGCTCATTGTTTGAGGTATGAGCAAAGCTCATTGTTGAAAGCCTCATGGTGACTTCAAGATGAAGAACATCAATAAAAACGTTGTTCCATTGCTTTGTTTTACTATGTATTTGTAGAGACGGTCTCTTGTACATTTACTCCATATCCCTTCATCGCTTGTTTTGTGTCAATTTTAGGTATTTTACAGTGTTTGAGAGGATGATACTACCCAAAGGACACCGAGAACAAAAACTTAATTACAAATATTGTCAACATTGCATTCAAGTGGCAAGTTCAGTTGCTGAATCTGTTTACTAAATGTATGAAAATGCATTTGAATTGCTCTGGTTCTAACGGTGTATATAAAATGTGACCTGTTAGAAGAGTTTTCGAGAAGATTTACGGCATTCGCAAAATTAGTAAGCTGAATAAAATAAATTCTCGGGTAAATGGTCATACCTCTTTTAACAGAACAGAAAAAATCAAAAGGTACAAAAATAGTTAACAACTGATCACAAAAAACATTTAATAACCGACTGAAAACGCCAAAACAAATTAACAGAAAAGGTCTTGCTCCCCCTCCTTATCTGGTTACTAGTAAACAGTTATGTCTTAGTAATGCGCGCCGGTACAGCATAATTCATCAATACAAATATTAAAGCTAGGATATGTCAATAACAAAATACCGAAGTTACTGTGTATTTATTTTCTGCATATGCGCATTTCGACAACTTATGTCTCTTCAGTATAGATCAAATAAAAAAAATCAATGTGATGGCTGATTTTAATGATTAGATTTGAAATGTCACGCGGAGAGCGTCTTGACATTTCACTATCGATACATTGGCTAACTTGTTCAGTAAAGCTATGTCGTTCCCACGAGATACTAAGACGTGGCAACGACATACTAAGCCGTGGCAACGAGATAGCCACGAGTATGAGCAAAACTCGTTGTTGAAGGCCTCATGATGTATGCGTATCCCGTGGCCGCGACTAGTATGTCGTTGGAACGAGTTAGTTTATGTTAACTTGTTTGGAGCATTTTCAATAAGTTGTTAAATGTTTTTTTTTTGATAATTAAAGATTGTTAGCCTGTTAATGAAACTCCCCTTGTTTTCGATAGGCATAAGGATTATTTGACTACATTATTCGAAGTATTGTTTGTTTCATGGGACCCCTGATGAGACAGACTTGAGACCACAAAAATAAAAGCATCTCAGAAGAATATCATCCGTTTCATCTATTTACGAAAAGCTGCCGAAACACACTGGACATGTGAAGGGGTCGCTAAATGAATGTGCGTATGCCTATGGTACCTTATTTTTTTGTATACAAACGAGTTATCGCGCTATCAACTTTGTTTTTCCGATAAAAATATTTTTAATTCGAAATAACGAGATGATTATTGCGTAATAACGAGATAGCTATTGCGTACAAACGAGATACTAATCGCGTTATAACGCAATAAATTTTGTTTTTCTGAGAAAAAATATTTTTAATTCGAAATAACGAGATAATTATTGCGTAATAACGAGATAACTATTGCGTTCAAACGAGATAATTATTGCGTTATAACGCAATAAGTTTTGTTTTCCGAGAAAAATATTTTTAATTCGAAATAATGAGATAATTATTGCGTAATAACGAGATAAATATTGCGTTTAAACGAGATAATTATCGCGTTATAACACAGTAAGCTTTGTTTTTCCGAAAAAAATATTTTTAATTCGAAATAACGAGATAACTATCGCGTTAAAACGCAATAAGTTTTGTTTTTTTCTGAGAAAATATTTATAATTCGAAATAACGAGATAATTTTGTTTTTGTGAGATTTTTTTTTTTTACTTAGAAAATAAAAAAAAATCTATTGACACTATCCGGCTTTCGTACATACATACATGTCTACTTTCGCGTTTCTAATCACAAGTGTAGTCAGTGTTTTCGGGAATTTATTTTATTTTCTGTGTGTTATTATCTTTTTCATTCTGCTGCACTCGTCAGTATGCTCTTAGGGATAAGTTAACGATTTTTCTCGAAGTTAGGATTATTAAATATTTATATATAGTCTCTATCCTAGTCTCTAACATTGTTTCCAGTTTATTACGTATATTTCTCACATCAAAATAGTTAAATTTTCACATTTAAAAGTTCGAGGCTTACCCGAGAACTTTATAATTTTAAAATTTAACTATCGAGATTCTAATTTCTACTCAATTTATTTGAAGTAAAGCGAACTCCGTGGTCTCCAGTTTCAAGAATGTCGCCATTTTTTTTTCTATCATCGTTGCTATGTGTATCATTGCGCCATTCATTGAAAGGGGTGTTGAATATAATAATTTTGATGAAAATGTTATATCATCAATAAATTGAGTTATTTTAGTAATAAAAATGCAAAAACTATTTCAATGATGCAGGTGTTAATTTCATCAACATCCGGTTGAAATATTTCTAGAAACTGACACGAGACAATTACATGATTGACCAATCACCAACTGAAATAAAATTTTCACACATGTTGATTATTATTTCGGTAACCAATCTGTCAGAGGTGTTTAAATTTGCTAGAAATTAGAGAAATAGTTGGTTTACTTACAGCTGATATTACCAATAGGATGTGAAAAGGAAAGCCAAAATCAGCTAAGGACAGAGCTATGCAAGATGGAAATACTCCTTAAGTTTAACAATTTTTCTTAAATTTAGATATTGCAAGATTAAATTTTTACAGAATTAGTCACCATTAGTACTAGATCACATCGCATCGTCATTTTGATTTGTCGAATTTTGTAGGAGTAATAGGACTTTGATCATTTCCACATTGTTATACAATGGCAAATCTTGTGGACGCAACTCCTCAGAAACCGCTGGTCAGAATTCTTCTAATTTCACAGGATTGTTAGCCACTATCCATACTTGATCATATCTCATTGCCATTTTGATTTGTCAAATTTTGTGGGAGTTATGGGACTTTGATTATTTCCACATTGTTATACAATGGCAAATCTTATAGACGCAACTCCTTAGAAATTGATAACCCGAATTCATTCTAATTTTACAGGATTGTTAGTCGCCATATGTACTAGATCATATCACATCTACTTTTTTTGATTCGTCAAATATTGTAGGGGTTATTGGACTTTAAAAATTTAACAATGTTCTACAATGACAGATCTTGTGGACGCAACACCTAAAAACCACTACTTGGATTTCCTTCAAATTTTCAAGGATTGTTAGGCACGATATGTACAAGATCATGCGATTTATTTGAGCAATATCAGACTACAACTTTTTGGATAATAAACATTTTACATGTTCAAAAATTAAAAGCTGGATATTAAGCATAAAATCTAATGTTTGGTATTATTTTATAACAAAAATAGCAACAAGTTTTATTGTTCAAATAGAAATGTTCCTTTTATTACTAGAACATGTACATACATCAAATTGGCTTAAATATGTACATTAAAACACTTTTTTGGGTGTCTTAAACTAAAAAAATAAGATCTAATGAGAAGTCATAATTTTAAAAAGGGAGATAATAAAACCAAGGAAGGTGATCAACTTATTCACTATTTCTACTGCAAAGTTGTCAAAGCTTCACAGAATGATAGTGAAAAAAAATTAGAATAAAAAATTATAATTTTGGTAAATTTCCTGAAACTCTCAAAAGACTTATTATTTTTGAGGATTCTACTAAGCAACAATACATACCTTTTGGTGATAGTTTTTTTCTCTTTTCAATCATGTTTTGATTTCAGCAATATGTATTACTTAAATGGATAGTGGAGCTTTCTGTTGCCACGGAAACCAAACCAGAAAACTGAAATTTTAGAGAAAATTGTTCTGCTAGATATTTTTTTCTATATCAACTTGATTATAAGGGGAACTCCTGTCCCAATTTTTTTTCAAGGGGACCTGGAATGTTTGATTTCAGCAATATGTATTGCTAACATTATAAGGGGAACCCCTGCCCAAATTGTTTTGGAATAGTGGTCCAAAATGGGTTGTAATGGATAGTGGAGCTTTCTGTTGACATGGAAACCAAACCAGAAAACTGAAATTATAGAAAAACATTTTCTGCTTGATATTTGTTTGAATATATTAACTTCATTATAGGGAAAACTCCTGCCCAATTTTTTTTTGCAAGGGGGACCTGGAATGTTTGATTTCAGCAATATGCATTACTTAAATTATAAGGGGAACCCCTGCCCAAATTGTTTTGGGATGGTGGTCTGAAATAGGTTGAAATGGATAGTGGAGCTTTAGGTTACCATGGAAACCAAACAAGAAATCTGAAATTTTAGAAAAAAGGATGTATTCTGCTTCATATTTTTTTACCATTTCAGCAATATGTATAAACTAGCTTATAAAGGGAACTCCTGTCCGATTTTTTTTAGGGGACTCGAAATATTTGATATCAGCATTTATATACATTACCTACATCACAAGGGGAAGCCCTGCCCAATTTTTTTCAATGGTAGTCTGATATTGGTTTTAAGTTTCTTGTGCGGCGGGCGATATATGGCTACGTGTAGCAATCTTATTAGTATTGTCATTGCAACAATAAGATATTGCTGCTTCATGCTCTCGAATCAAGTATTCTTCTCGTTGTAATCGGTATGGGGTTGTTTTATGGTGATATATCTATTCAATGATTCGTATCTTCATGTTAACAATGGAATTGTCAGTTTAATTGAGTGAGTGTAGACATGCCGAGTCTTGTGGTATTTTACTTTGTAGCGATGTCCACATATTCGTTTGTTTATTCTATACTTGGTCTCTTTTTCATACACTAATCCACATAGGGTACAATCTATTCCATATACAATGTTTCGCAAAGAAAAGTTGAAATCATTATATGTTCGAGTACAGTATTTTTACTAGTATGATTGCTTGTGAAAGTTGTTTCTGTGATTAACATATGATGTAATCACTAGTTGTAGGGGGTAATGCGGTATTTCATGTTGGTTCCACTATAAAATATTGAAGATTTAATGTGTTAAGTCACTAAAATGTGTCTTGCTATGAGATGATGTAATATTTCAAATAAAATAAATAAACTTTGACTTTCTGGACTAAATCTTATTATTGCATGGATTTTGTTCCCTTTAAATTTCCTGCAAATGCTTTCATTGACCATTTCCGATAGAGTTTGATTTAAATTCGACTTCAAAGTAATATGAGCTGTATATCTTTAATTAATGGAAGCCCTCAAATTCATTAATTCTCTATCAAGATGATTAAAATGATAACGGAAACAGTTATCACATAGAGATGTCAAGAACATTCCAGAATTAAAAATAAATTATTTTCTCATATGATTTTAACAATAAGTACGGTATTCAAACTGATACCAAACCCCACGTTTCCGAGATAAGACATAAATTCGTGATGAACAAATGAAAAAAAAGCTATTGCATCATCTCAACGTGAGAAACATTTCACTGACTCATTAACTCTTCAATGTTTTGTCTCATGTGCTTTTACTCCATATTCTTTCATTGTAATTTTAGACTGGAGTTTGTCTCACCTGCAGTGTGGAAGATACGCCGCGCAAGAGAGGTGTGCTCCTTATATACTCTAGTTATGTTGTACTTGTTCTTGAGAGAATATCTCATATCAATACACTACCTTAACTTCACATTTTGTTACTTTTTCTTTCTAATTTCCAAATGCTAGTCTGATTACCTGTCAATATTACCCACATCTCAATACATTATAATACCAAGTTTTTTTAATAATCAACTTGATGAGCGCCTATTTTTGTTTATATATTTTATCTGTCTACAAGGTTAGGACACTTGACGACAGTGATTGTAAGAATACTCTGCTAGTTGTAAATTTTAATATTCTTGTCTATCTAGCATCGATGGGCAAAATAGGACATAGATGTGACATTGCTCGACAAATAGCACTTAATTCTGTACAAACCGGTGCTTTTGGCCGTCTTGGACTTACGATGAGGTTCGAGCAAACCTCATTGTTGAAGGCCTCATGGTGAATTTAAAAGACTAAAAGCGTTGTTCAATTGCTTGATTTGAGGTCACATTCAAATGATTCACATTAGCTTTTCTAACATTTTTAAAGTTATTTTTATGAACAGTTGCCTTCTATTTTTTGTGACCGGGTTTTCTTGAACCATTTATTTTATCAATTATTGTAATAAATATTTCTTGGAAAATCGAATGTAACGAATTAATCACTTTAAAAGATATATTTTATTTAAATAAATAAAAGTTAATAAAAAATAATGGATGTGCATGTTTCAACCTCGCAAGTGCCTACTAGTGTTATACCCTTAAGAACTTTACTCACCTTTTACTCACATTTCCCATGAAAAAAATGTTCTAGATCGACTGTGTAGACGTTAGAAAGAAACAAAGCACAGAAATAGAAATTACAACATTCAAAACAAAGGCACTCACAGTATGAACTCCAGTGAATATGAGTGATATCAGGTGCTCCGGAAGGGTAAGCATGTCCTACTCTGTTAACAACAACACCAATCACACGGTCAGTGAGTGAGGCGTATATCTTTTGAAAGATCTGTTAGGTAGCTGATTGGTTATTGTCATCTTCTAACCCTGAGACAAAATCAATTAAAAGCAATGGTACGTGTTACTTCTCTAACCCCTAAACAGTACCAAGGTTAAATTTTGAAAAGCTTTTTAGTATTCAAACATGAAAAAAGACAGATCGGTTCCATAAACATTACTAACGAAGACGAAACTTAAAGACTTTGAATTTTTGCTATTTAAAACACTTTGAGGGAATTTGAAGGTATTAACAAAATTACCGAAAAGAATTGGCAAAAGCTGAAATTCAAAGCGCAAAAAGAAAAGCGGGTGAAAACCGATCGGAAACAAATTTTCAACCGCTATGGTCCTACTTGATACATGCATTTTAAAAGAAACGGTGGGTTAAACCGGTTTTAACGACGGGTGTCTTATAAGAAGCAGGAAATGCTTACTCTATCGGTGCACCTGATCTCACCCATGGTTTTAATTGGATCCGTGTTGTTCATTTTTGTATATGAGTGTGTCTTTATTTTTCTTTTCTGTGCCGTGCTTATGTTATGTCTTTGTTTCTTTGCTTTTCCGACGTTGCCATTGTCCTTGGATTGTTCGCTTCATTTCGGTTCTAACTTACTTAACCTCCATAAAAGGATATTAAATTGTTTACCATTTTAAGAATTAACCGTTCATTATTTGAATGTCCAAGTGTGTAGCAGTGCCTCCAAGTGTGTAGCAGTGCCTGTAAACGAATATTTTTTACCGTCAAATCAAGATTGTCGTCCCTGGACATTAAAATATTGTACTATTGTTGCGATTCTGATGCAATCAAACAATTTCTTGTCTTATTTGTATTCAGCGTAGTTGTAAGTGGACAAGGCTGCAGACTTGACAGAGAACCTGCTTTGTCCGAGGCGTAAATAAAGACAGTGGAATGTACGGCCAGTTTTAACCAATCAAACAATCTGTTCCAAAAATGTTACATCAGAATCAAAGATTGAAAATGACCAGATGTACTTTTTCAACACTTGAAGGCGGGGAAGTCCCATTGCCTATCTCTGTACTTTTGTGTCTTCATGCTATGTATTTAAAGATGGGTTTCCCACACAATCTTGGAGTCTCTGAGAAGGTTTCAAATGTATGACTTGATTGAAATCATGAGGATTTTGAAGTGAATTTTGAAGTTTAAACAGCTAGTGTCACACTATTACCACTGTAAAAGCTCTGTGCAACGTATCCCTACTGAAAACTCAAAGTGCGATCAATTAGCCGTCAGTTGTTCGTCATGGGTCAGTGAGCGATCAGTCTATAAACGCGACGAGTCACCAGTCGTCCGATCATTCAGTTGATGCGAAACGTGATGATTTACGGGAAGCTAATTCTCACACTCACGTCAATCTAGTAGTATCTAATAATTTTAAGGTTGCACTTTCTGCGAAGGTACAGATTAGTTTCATCTTTAACCGAGATTTTTGCAGTGTTCATTCCATGTTATGACTATTCCGATCACAACAATAACCGATATTGTGTTTAAAATTATCATTCCGTTATCATATGGATCGTGTCTATTGTTTAAATGCGTATCTTTGTCAGTGACATTTTAATTATACATGTGTATAAATGTCTCTGTGGACTCACGTAAAAAAGAGTAAATAAAATCAATGTAAACAGTCATATACATAAATGGGAAAATTTGATAGTTTAATATATATTTTTTATTCACTTCATACAAATGAATCTGTTATTGAATGATATGTTGTTATCAGAAACATGAGAATATATTTTTCCGGTAGTGACATAAATTAAACCTATACTGTATGAGTACCAAAACAAATGAGGAAAATTTAGATATGGTCATATCGCTTGAACAGTGAGACTTAGTTTTGCGTTTAACGCAATCTCTAAAAGGAACAAAACAATTTTCATGTTTCTATATACTTCAGTTTTCATATCCCTTCGAAAGAGTTTACTTTGAAAAATATACTAGAAGAAAATTAGCATATAAATACGATTTTAATAGTAAGAATTTAAGAATTCAGTTTCAAGTTTATCAAAATGAACATAACTAAATTGACAGTAAATTCACAGTAACTTCAGTATTTAGTTATTTACTTCATCATAGCTTTTGTGTTGCGATATACATAATTAATAAAGTTTTGCATTACATGTAAAATTGTTAAATAACTATTAAAATTTTGATTTTTAGATTTTTAGTCTGTAGTTTAAATTCCATTTAACAATTTAACATGATGTTTTCAGTGACGAAACAGTTGGTTTTTAATTTACCAATTTAATAGAACTTTTGACCTACTTTACCCTACATAAACGGAGTTCAAATCATATTGAGTCACTTAAATTGAATTTAAGTAGCTAAAACTAATTTATGAGAATAAAAATTTAGTGTTTTTTTTGTGGTTCGCGTGTACATTAACTCTACTTCAGAAGATTTTTTACCTAATGAGAAATAATGACAGCTGATTCACAAGTAACCCATCTGCTTGACACAACTGTTTTGTTAGGTTGGCTGCCTTTGTGATTGGCATAAGCGGACCAATGAAAAAGGTGAACATTACACCTTAAGTATGATTACATACCTAAATTGAATCACTTACTCTACTGAAAAATATTTCATTTGCAAATACACAATGGTAAATTTAAAGGATATGGAGTAAATGCACATGAGACAATTCTCTATAAATACAGGGTAAAATCACAAGCAAATGAACAACGCTTTTATTGTTGTTCTTCATCTTAATTAGTTATTCTTAAACATATCTTAATTAGTTATTCAAACTCAAATGGTCATCTCCATACCCAGATTACAACATACAGTTCATAGGTGCAAAAATAACGTCAAGTGTAAATAATAGAATAAAAAATATTTTAACATAAAATAAGAAACAAAATCGCAGTAAATATTTCAGTCTATACTGAATCGTTCCGGGTGCTGAATGAACAGTGAATTTATCCTCTGAGGTATCTAGATGAGTATTTAATTGTCTGCTATGTCGGTAGCCATACAGAGAGCATTAAAGAAACAAATGAATGCTATCTTCTGTAGGCCAACCACAGTAGCAAATTTTGCTAGGATCACCTTTCAAAGTGCTACTCATATGACGCAATCTATTATGTATTATATTTAACTTTCTTCTTATTTTCCAAGACCTTTTAATATTTTGTACAGAAGGGATGTTTTTAGTCTTTCATGCAAACCATTCAAAAACGTAATGAATATTGAAAATATGATCTAGCGAATGTTTCAATACGAGACCGAGGGTACAGTTCGAACCATTACTCATTTGATATGTCATCGTGGTACCAATGACTAGTGTTAAACTATCATTAAGAATAGTTTGTCAATCAACCAAAATGAATACGGTGAAAAATTCAAAATTTTCGTCATTTACGGTGGTCTTCTATTGGTTCCTATCAAGTTTCAAAGTAAAAAGATTCAATACTTGAATATCTGGGAAGGTAGGTAACAACTATGGAAGCTTCATGTTGAATTTTGTCTAATTCGTTACAACATTGACTAAACATCAATCCCATAAATCAGATAAGTATTCAAGTAATGATAATATATATGTATGATGAATGTTTTATAGGAGTTTGATTTGCCAAGGTGAACTTTAGCCTACGCAATACTCCTATAAATAATTGTCTGGTGGCATCATAGCAAGCATAATCTTTATGGGTATTCAACTTACAGTTCGATGACATAAATAAACTTAAGTGTGTTTATCTATTAAGCATTTCTACCCACTGGTTATTAAATATTTCATTTACATTGTGTTTTATTGGTAGGTGTTTGATTTTTAAAGTATATAGCTTTTGTTTTTGGTATGGTTAAACTTTAGATCTATTGTGTAAGTTTTCAAGATCAGAGTTGATAGTATTTGTATCTATAAATGACTATCATATGCACAACCTAATTATGTTTCGTCAGTAAATAATCTTGTTAAACCAACAAGGTAGTCTGCTATATCATTAATAAAAATTAAAAACAATAAAAGTTCCCAAAACAGAACCTTGCGGTACACCTGCATTTATGGTAGATTCTTAAGACGTATAATATTTTTAAAACGCCCTCTAGAACAGAGCCATATGACAGAAGAAGCTTTCAAAATTTAAAAATTATCCAAACTATTCAAAATGTATAATATATGAAACGGAACTGAGATGGTATCAGCTATTAATATATATGTTCCAGACCATACGCGTATTTAGACCGTACGCGTACGGTCCGGACCATATAAGTACTTTTTCGAAATACCCATACGGTCGGACCGTACGCGTACGGTCTGGCTATTTCAAAACTTGCGCGTTCTTGGATAATATATCAATTAATCAATATACATTTGTAATGTATATAATATTATTGAATGAATTAAGCTCTTATGTTTAGAAACAAATAAGATTTTCTAAAAATCGTTATTTTAAGAAAATAAGAAGAAAATAAGAGTTTACCGGAATTATGTTTTGGAGATGCATTTATAAAATTGACTTATTAATTGAACGTTATATGAGATAAAATAATAAAAAAACTAGTGTTCGTAAAAAATAGATGGGATGTTAATTGAAATAAAATAAGTATTTATTATATGGTCTTATTGTCTTAAATTTCTGAGAAAAAAAAATCATTGAATACCACCTCTAAGGAAAAACAACAGGTTTCCCAATAACCACAAAAAGGGTGCAAACCGGAAGCGGCTGAATAAATATAACGGGGAAATAACACAGTGTTCCAAAAGGGAATACCCTCTGTCCATGAAAAACGCTTCTTAATGTAAAAAGGAAGTTAATGTATTACCATAAAAATTTGTGTGAAAATGTGAAAATATTGTTTTTATTACACTACCTCTATAATTTTATTTCAGTTTATATAAGTAATTTATTATTTTTATAAAGACCTAATAATTTATATGGTTTTCAGTGTTAGTTAGTGCTATCAGTTTTGACTGTAACTTACTTCTTTGTTTGAATAACGAATTTAGAGTCCGTCTTTTTCTTTGTACTCATACGGTCTAGATATACACATATGGTCCAGCTCGTGTCAGACCGTACACGTATACTCATATGGTCCGACTGTACGCGTATGGTCCGACCATACGCGTACGGTCGGACCATATGAGTATACGCATACGGTCCGGACCGTACGCTTACGGTCCAAATATGCGTATGGTCTGGAACATATATAAATATATTACTGGGTCCGTGTTGTTCATTTTTTGCATATGTGTTTCCATTTTTCTTTTCTGTGCCCTGCTCGTGTTATGTCATTGTTTTCTTTGTTTTTCCGATGTTGCCATTGTCCTTAGATTGTTCGTTTAGACTGACGGTTCGGTTTTCACTTACTTTTCAACATGTGATGGCTGATAACGTTTGCCCTGTAACCTTTCCCAACTTCGGGACTTTCAAAACGCCTAGAACATCAATTCTGGTGTTGTATTTGTAGTATTTGTGTGTTTTGTGGGTATGTAGTGTCTTTGGTCTTCAGTCCTCTGGTGTTCTTGTATTGCGTTGTCCCTGGACTTTGATTTATGTAATCTTGTACTTTGTTCCTTGGGTATTCTACTATCGTTGTTCTAATAATAATCATATTATTTAAGGATTTGATAGTTCTCATTGCAAACCTAGTAGTTATTTGATTTGCATCATCCATGGTATTTATGGAACTAAAATATCTTTTGAAGAAATTCACTAACGATAAGTTCATTATGTTTTGATGGTATTGAGCTAGAATTTAATTAGATGAACCAAGTTCTTTCAAAATTTTTGTAACTAAATCACAAAATGATCGAGAAATGGCACTGGCATCAAGTACACTATCAAAACCTAGGAAAAGGAAAAACTGTTCTTTTGTATATTTTATCATGTTTCATTTTTTTATTTTGTTGTCTTTTTTGTACAACTCTATCTGCTTTGCTATTGATAGTAAATAATCACATTTCCTGATTTCAGTATGCAGCTCTGATCCAAACCGAAATTCAATTCTCGCAACTAACTCAATTTTGTCAGAAAAAAAGATTTTAGCGGAACTTAATTGCAAGTAGAGGAGAGACGCTTAAGTATTATTAATTGGAAAGAAGTAAAACACTATCATTAATTTATGTTGATACGTTTTCTGCGTTTTCGCTCACCTGATCTAGATGGTCAGTGTGAGCTATTGCCATCACTGAAGCAAATTCAACCAAAATTTGCAGAATTGATGTATGGAAGGTCTTTTAAAAGGATTGCTCATTTCGTTCCAATCCGACAAAAAACATGGCTGCCAGCGCGTGTTGGACCATCGGGGAAAAATCAGATTTTTATCTTCTCATCTGAAACAACTGATGCAAAGTCAACCAAACTTTGCAGAAATAACGTATAGAAGGTTCTTTACAAAGATTGCTTATTTTGTATTGATAAAGCAAAAAACATGCTTTCCAGTATGAAACTTAGGTTTAACGTTGGACCCTATGGGGAAAATCACATTTTCATCTTTTGTTCAGAAACCACTTAAGCAAACTCAACCAAACTTTACAGGAATGATGTATGGAAGCTCCTTAACAAATATTCCTCATTTCATTTTGTTCAGACAAAAAAACATCATACCGCCAGGGCGGGAAATAGATTTATATTTGATACTATGGGAAATAGATAATTTTAGTCATCTTCTATAAAATTATTGAAGCAAATTTAACCAAACTGAATTTGAATATGTATAGAACTATAGCTTAACATCAGACCTCATGAAAAATCATTTTGGTCAGCAGAATAGATAGCTTATGATAGAATAATTTTATCAGTTGAGCGATTCATGCTCAGTCCCTGAGCCTCTAATATATTTTCACAACAGGAATCTCAAGAAAAATCTTTTTACATATATAACAAAGGGGATAACAGGGAACATCTACAATGGCTGAAAATTTCAGTCACATGCCACAATCAGCCAGGGAACTACACAGGAAAAAAACAAACTAGACAAAGGACAAACGTTAACAACCACGGGAACTCGGGACAGCCGGACTTGGTACCGGCACTAGCAAAAGCCAGTAGTAGGGTTAAACCGGTTTATGGGTACCCTGTCCTGCCCTTAATATGTCCCGTTTCCCTATAATAGTATAATAAACATACGAATAAAACCAATACAGGTAGACTACTAACTCCATGACTCCATGATCGGTTGAATCTTGAATCAGTGAATGTGGTACGTATACCTAATATTGAATTTTAGTATAAGCAGCAGTTTTCCTGTTTTTGTGTTTCGTAGATACACAAAAATGTATATGTTTACGTGGATTCTACCTCTTCAATTTTTGCCTGTGATGACAGCGTTTATCGGTAGCCTTAATTAACATTATAAAATTAAATTTCATAGAATTTCAGTTGATAACAATCCTTAGCATTATTCGTAGAACATCTTACAGTTCCAAGAATTTTAGTGACAATGTATGTGTTATTGGATATCAATACATCATACAGAGTATAGCGGAAAATTTCAATGTAACGATTGCTACTGGTATTTGTTCTATTTCCGTTTTCTACCAATTAATGTCCCTTAATTGCAATGTAAAGACTGGTTTAAACGTTAATTATCTATCACCTAGGCACGACGTAATATAAGAGGATATGACCACATGTGGGCTAGGAAAAAATATATTGGGTGGTTGATAATTAAATACTTTTATATCAAAAGGACACGGATAAACACTAATCAATGAGTTTTTCTACAATGCATTATGAAAGGTCAACTATACTTTTTTTGCTGGGATGGTTCATATGTACTAAGTGAGTTAAGTATTGACGAATTCTTTCCCATACGAAATAACTAAATACCGAATTTACTGTGAATTTCTTACCAGACTAGTATATTTACCCAATATTAAATCTGATTCATATACCACTTGAATTTTAATAAAATTTCTTGATGCCAGCCAGATCCAAGTTTCTCATTTTCCTTTAAAGTACAATGCACCACTTAAATTATATAACTAATTTTCAGCAGAAACAGCATGCCTATAAATACAACATAGATTTTTAGTACTGTTTTCTCCAAATATTTGACTATCTTGAAGGATAAATATAAACTACTTGGTATGGAAAATTTTGTCTTTCGATCGATCATGTACGAACCTCTTAAATATATCTTTCTTTAATGGAACTTAGACTTCAAAGAACATATAGCTCTCACCTAGGGCATAGATTCACATCAAGTAACACATTGACCATAGGGCCCGACGTTTTCGTGATGTAGGACAACAGTTTTATTGAAGATGGTTAAATCATAAACAGTAATTCAAAAACTACTCGTTGTTAAGCATTTTGCAATAATTGTCTATAATGGTTTTCCATTTATATTATATTTGGTTATTTGTTCTCTATCATTTTTTCAACATCTTTGAGTTTATGGTCTTCCAAATGTTTAGATTTTATCTGCACTGAATAGATATAGGTTGTCCAAATGGTCATATGCATAAACTAAATTTAGAGTAACCTTGATATTTTGTTATCTATAACACTAAAGTTAGTCCACACGTATTTCGACAAACGAAGTCTGTTAGTTATGTTGTGTCAAAAAATATAAAATCAGAAATGCTACAGCTCATACACGAAATGCTCAGAAGAGGGAACTCTTGCTGTGGCACTGAGGTTCTATCATACTTATAGTTTTCATAACGAGAAAGAATTTTATATCGATGGATATCAACTAGAGTTATGTAATTTCAAAATATAATAAACGAGCCTTTGGCGAGTTTATTATATTTAAAATTACATAACGAGAGTTGATATCCAACGATATACAATTCTTTCGAGTTGTTAAAACTATTTCTCTTGTGATTTTCATAATATTTAGCGCCGAATTGCTGTTTTTTGTTTCAAACAACAACACCGTTGCTAGGTAACGTTATTCACGGCCAACGAGTTTTCACAGCGGTCCAATAAAAACGTCGAAAAAATAATAGAACATCACGCGTGATTTGTTATTACTTGGCGCTCGACCAATGAAATTCCGGTAAAAGCGATTCAACAAGTTCAGATCTAACTCCAGCTTCAAAGTCTCGTTATGTACCATAAATAACTATTCGTGCAAGGAATAGATAATAAGCGTGCATCATAAGAGAAATTAATTTACATACTAACTTACAGTACTATTTAAAATTTTTACAGCTTTGACATTATCAGAATTTCCTTTTGGAGATTTCAAGAAAAAAGTAATACATTTGTATCATTTTCTTTCAACCTTATTTGATATTAAATGTATTGACTACAGGTTACAAGCAATATATACCTATAAATAATGTCTACAATTGCATTGATTCAGAACATATTGATTACTTTTTGAACACCAAGGTAAAGGGTATGAAACTGTTTTTTTTGTTTTGTGCAAAAGTGTATGACAGGGAGATTATGGCTGATTATTAGTAGTGGTTATAATTTTTGCGGATGGAAAATTAAATCACCATTTAAGTTGTATAGATGATAGTGTGTTCAACACTATTATCTTTATTATCTTTACCTTATAATATATTATCATACATGTTATATAACCTTTATCCTTCTTCTAATTTCCTACCCACCACTCTCACTGTCGTGTACCCGATGAGGATCGGTCATTTCAAGATGGCGAACTCGACAGAGAAAAACAGGTAGGTCTATTCTGTATGATCAATATCACCTAATCCTTTTAAGATTTTACATCATGCATAGTTTTAAGACAACAAGTGCACGTCAAATAACATCAAACTTACCCATTTGCACTTTCTTCATATGTAGGAAAACAGTATTTTACCAGTAACATGTAAAGAAAGACACCGGACAATGATTGACATAAAAACTGTGTTATTTTGTACTTTCCTTATTAATATCAAGCATTTTTATAAAAAGGCACAAACCCTTAAGATATGGATTGATCGACATAACGATTGCAATGAATAAAAATGGATAGAAACTGAAAAATCAGTAACGAAAAGTTTGTTTACGTTAAGGATCGGACACTTCATTTTCCGATCTATTTAGCTCAGGAGTGGACTCGATTCTTTTCGTTATATTGGTTAGGAGCGGTCATTAAAAGGATAGGGATCGGTCATCGAAATTGGTAGCTTGGGTATAGCGAATAGATAACTAGATGAACCCACCATACAACAATATAAAATTATTCTACATGTATATCAGAAAAAAAATTAAGTAATTATAGGCAAGGAATCATCATACGTCCTTGTTATAGGTAAACAGCTGTATGATTACCATTAATGGTGAATGAAAGGATAAGAAGTAAATGCACATGAGCCAAAGTCTCTACAAACATTTGGCAAAAACAAGCAAAGAAACAACGTTTTACAGTACTGTTGCTCTCCGTAATAAGGTTTAAGTCGTTATTTATCAAGTACTGATTTAAACCGTGTCCAAATTTCACTCAATTCATCTCTTTTAATGTCGCTTGTATTGTGTAATTTTAATCCCTGCTTTAGCGCGGCTATATATATATAGTTTGTCCGTCCGCCATAGGGTCTTACTATGTGGTGAAATTCCTCCTTGACCACTTAGTGAAATTCATTCAAACTTTCACAGAATGTTCAGTTTACATTGCCATTGTACACCATCTATATTTGTCTCGCCCGCGACGAAAGGCACGGAAAGCGAGACATATGCATACAAAGTATGCGGGCAGCGACGGCGTAAACTTTCATGTTAAGGTTTTGTGATTAGGTATTTTCTCAGTAAGTAGAAGTATTTTAGCATTTCTTGGGTTGAGACTATCGAGATTCAAAGACGTGTTATCAATACTTTAATACTGGTTTTTGTTCACAATATTCACTTCAGTAATAAATTCGTCTACCACCACTCTTTCGTTTTCATCAATGAATTTACTCGGTATTATTTGGAAGTCTTTTGTTTGAAATCCAATCTTTCCACTTGTTGAACTCAATTCTAACACCTTTATTTTAAGTTTTAAATTTTTATGAGAGTCACAGCAGTAGTTAACTATTGCTTGGAGTATGACACCACGAGCGTTACAGTAGTAGCATTTAAATCTACAAAGTCCTACAAAATGCAAGTCAACTGAATTACTTTTATTCGTTAGAAAATGTAATCCAAATTATCACACTCATCAGGTAGAAATAAATAAATGTTTTGTAATATAAAAACAATCAAAACTGTTGCCAAATATTATAAACAGACACGAAACCTTTGAAACTATTGAAGCTGGATCTCAATAAAAAACTAGAAGTGATCAAAAAAGGTTCACGCTCACTCCCTTCAGAGATTTGTCCAGTGCACAGGTTACAGGGCCAAACAATCGATCATTGTAGTGTAGTTAGTAAAGCACTTGCTGTGCCTAACCTGTGCTAACATGGAGCCTTTGTACCATTTTTTCATTTTTGGGGACCGATCCCTATCCAATTAAAGACCGCTCCTAACCCATATAACGCCAAGAATCGAGTCCACTCCTGAGCTAAATAGATCGGAAAATGAAGTGTCCGATCCTTAACGTAAACAAACTTTTCGTTGCTGATTTTTCAGTTTCTATCCATTTTTATTCATTGCAATCGTTATGTCGATCAATCCATATCTTAAGGGTTTGTGCCTTTTTATAAAAATGCTTGATATTAATAAGGAAAGTACAAAATAACACAGTTTTTATGTCAATCATTGTCCGGTGTCTTTCTTTACATGTTACTGGTAAAATACTGTTTTCCTACATATGTAGAAAGTGCAAATGGGTAAGTTTGATGTTATTTGACGTGCACTTGTTGTCTTAAAACTATGCATGGGGTAAAATCTTAAAAGGATTAGGTGATATATTTCATAAAGAATAGACCGACCTGTTTTTCTCTGTCGAGTTCGCCATCTTGAAATGACCGATCCTCATCGGGTACACGACAGTGACTCTAGATTCCTACGAGGAGGAATGGCCCGGTTACCAAAAGCTATATTTTATATAGCCTAGGTAGCCGAGTTGTCTATAGCGCTGGACGTAGTGCAGGAGGTATTGCCATAGATGACAATAAAGTATTGGTTCAAATCCAGCTATAGTCCTTGTTGGATTTTCCGATGCTATCAGGCATAAATCACTGTTGGCATTCGGACTTTGCAACTCAACTTACCAATATATTATCATTCATTATTTAGGTTGCCTTCCTTTGATTACTAGTGATGACAATTGGTCGTAATAGATTATTTTATGTCAAACGAGAAAAAGTCTGAGAGAAGGCAAAAAATACATTGGCAAAATCGTCATCTACTCGAATATAACATCAGTTTTAAGGTGTACAGCTATTCATAAGAATATATATATTTTGCATTCATGAACAACTTTGGGTAAATAAATCTTCGGTCTTCAATCTGTTGACCATCAGCCTAATTAAAAAAAAATTTAATATTTTTTTTACAAATGCATTGGCGGATACGGGCGTCAGAATGTCAGAATAAGGCAATTGAAAAAAGAAGACTTTGAACCTCTTTTTTTCTGAATTTTTTTTATCCCTCCTTTTGGTCGTCAACAGGACATCATCGAAAGATACGACGTGTCTGTTTCTAAAATGAAAACATACATTTTCAGCTAGATTTCACGTCTTCACGGATTTGACACAACCGGTTTCGACTCAATCCTGGAATGTAACTTGTTCTGCTAGCGGAACAGAACATGCATACCCTTCCGGAGCATCTGATGTCACTGCCGGTTTTTATGGGAGTTCACACTATGATTGCCCTAGTTCTGAATGTTGTGTTTATTTCCGTACCTTGTGACTGTCTCACGTCCTTATTTTGTCTGTTTTTCTGTGTTCCTGTTTTCGTCATGTCAGTGGACTTTGATTTTTGTCCGTTGTTCCATGGGTATTCTACTGATGTTGTTTTCGAAGACTAAATCCACTAATGTAATGCATGTATATAATTCCAAAATTAAAAAAAATCAATTTTGACAGAAAAAATACTATTTATTGGAAGAGCATGAGAAAAAACTTATTCTCGTGTCAATTATTACTGTAGGCGTGAGTGAGATCTCATCAAACTGCTCTATGCATACAACAAATTCATATGAGAAACGCGCAAACGGTGTATGTTTAAAAAAAACAGATGAATTGAAATATAAAATAGGTCTAGTTGCCTCCGTCTTTATACGATTCTTTATATAACTATATTCCTAGACTTTGTTCTCTCCAATTTCCAATTGCTTGCTTCGTCAAGGCTACGCTATACAACGAACTTGTAGCGCAGGACGAGGGGAGTGAACCAGTCTTACTGGATTCCTGGTTGCATTGAAGCAAATACGCGACTTCTTGCTGTGATTGTTATACTTCTTTATAAAATTAAAATGAGATTTGCACTCGATTTATGTTACGCGTAACTGAAAAAGATAAAATTCAGTTTAGGGCTAAAGGAGCTTTCATATTACATCAATGATACAATGTATACAGTTATATTTGTTTTGTTTAAATTAAAAATGTGCCCTACAGGTTAATTATGTTGTGTAATGAAAGAAGACGGCCTTAACATACTTTGCAACACAACTTAGCTAAAGCCATTATGCATAAATCATTGAAATTTAGCATGTGCTGGCAGTCTTATTATCCAATTTGCATTCAACTTGAGTTCCCAAAGTATATTTATTTACTACCAGGGAGATACAGATGTGTTTGTTTTGCTACAAATAAAGTTAATTTAATTTCCTTTTAACTGGAAAATCGCCACAAGACCACGTTTCAGTTGATAGTTACGGCATGCTTCTCTCAATTGATCTCAATTCTACACTTGTATGACATCTCTTAAATAGTTTTCATTATTGACATAAAGGTTTCTCCAAACAATTTATTGACTGTAAAGCAACAATCAGTAATTCGAAGCAAAACGTTAGCACTGCAATTAGCAGTATTCCAAGTTTGTGCCAAAAACAATAGTGTAAAATTTCTATTTACATCATTTACGTCTCTCTTCAAAAATCAGACGTCAGATTCAAGTTTTTGAAAGTGCTGATATACCACTGAAAAAGTTGTATGCAATTTAGATTTGAATTTAACCAAAGGCGTTTATACCTTATTTCAGTTAGACATGGAAATCTGTTAATAACCTAAATGGTCTACTAATGGATTGTAGACTAATTGTCATTCAGGATAGCTTATAATTTCTATGATCAATTTTGCTGGATTATAGAATCATTGATTAACAAAGTCGTGTCCTGTAGTTGACTCTATTAGCAGATAAAGAAACAAAACGACTTCCTCTTAGGGCTTATTGAATGTAAAATAATTTTCATTTTAGGTGTAACGCTGAACAGATATAGACTCTTGAATGGAACAATTATGATATCAAATCCAGAAAATGATAGTGAAAAGGATTTTGTGTCTGTCAACCATATCAAGTGAATGTGTTAAGACGACTATGTCACCAAGGAGAGTGCTATATTTACTGACGTCAGCCTATTCCTACTCACGTCTCGACAATATATAATGGAGAAGTTGCAACAATGTGTGACACGGAGATTATGACTGATAATTAATATTGGTTATTATTTTTGCGGATAAAAAATTAAATAAAATGAACAAAACGGAAGACGATAAATTAGTAGAATGGAATTATGAACTTTTGAAACATTACATAATCAACGATGTCATTCTTGGAATTTATTTAGTGTTAGGAATTTCCGGAAATGGAGCTGTTGTTCTGATTTACTCATTCCGAATGAAAAAGAAAAAGGATGACCGATATTTCATTCCATTTCTTGCTGTGGTAGATCTACTTGCATGTACATTTCGGTCATCATTGGAGCTAGCTATGAACCTAAACCCAGTCAATTTCAAAGGAAGTGCACTGTGCAAAATTGTGTGGTTTCCTACAAATGTGTCTGCGATCGCTTCTATTTTTCTGTTATTAGTAATAGCAGTGCAGCGGTATTTAAAGGTTTGTAGACCTTTTGGAATTCAAATGACTTTAGTTTGGAAGCGTATAGCTTTGTTAGGATGCTTTTTAATATCTACAAGTGTTTCAGCGCCATTGATAGTTTATAACGACGAAATTAAAGTGAAAAACCCTGAAACTAATGTAACCGGTTATGTTTGTGATACTGATGTGAAAAGTCATTACGGTCATGGATTTTTAGCCTATATTATATTTGCCTCAGCATGTTCCATAGCACTGATGGTCGCTTTGACTATATTAAATATTGGCATAGGCAGAACAATTTATAGACAATTAAAAGCAAAAAATGAACGAAAATATAACAAAAGTGTGGTTAGATTCAAGGTGAGTTCCTTAGCAAATTCAGCTTTGATAAATATGGTACCGGATCCAAGCGACGTCATATCAGAAACAGACGCAAGTTTTCAAACTTCTTGTCAAGATACCACGTGCGTCCAAACATTCAGTCCGGTCCAATCATCCAGTAGCGACAGTGATCCACACGCCAGACGGAAAATGTCATTTTCACATCGATACTCATTCATGTTTATGGCCATAGGTGTCGCCTTCATCGTGTCGTATTCCCCAAGACTTATCCTGTTGTTTATGACACTGAATGATCCGAAATTCTTCGGCAAGATATCACAAGCACAATTAACAGTTCTGTCCATTGTCAGGGAAATGAATGTTATAAATAATGTTGTTAATCCTTTTATATATGGATTTTTTGATAATGCATTCCGGAAAGAAATCAAAAAAATTCTTTGTAATAGAAAATAACTATTAGAGGAATTGTCAACTGTGCTCATTTTTCATACCAAACTATATTTGTATTTTTGTTGTTCACTTGTTATCCAAAATAAACATCCCTTTTAATTTTTGTTTTATATGTAATAATAATTTGTCCCATGACCTAACTAATACCCCAACTGCATTTTGAGGCACCCCAAACACATAAAAAATCCACCTAACATCGGAACCAATACAATTATCACTAAGCAAAGCAACGAAGGGTTTTTCAATCTTTATTGTAGCACTCTAGGCGAATAGTGCGTACAAAGTAGGTTAGAACTGAAGCGTAAGTCAAAAGAACGAACAATCCATGGACAAAGCAACATCGGAAACTCTAAGAAACAAGGACACCACTTAAGTACGGGATAAAAAAGAAAAATGAAGACACACATACAGATGAACAACACCGACCCAATTAAAACCATGGGTGAAATCAGGTATATTGGAAATTAAGGTTCCACTGTGGCTAATTCTTCTATTCATATTTGGAATTTGTTCCATATTGAATTATAATCATAACATCTATCAATCATCCAGAAATATGTAAAAATAGAGCTTAAATCGGGTACTACCGACAATTCAGTTTCATTTTATTATAAATTCTTCAAGCAGGTGCCATCAGATCTGAAAATCACAATTACGACCTTTGACATAAAAACGGAAAAACGGCGGGAATATAAAAAATGCATCATATAACAATTACAATTTTTTTTTAATATTGTAGTTATAATTTACAAATTGAAGGTTTGAATGATTTTGTGCAGAGTGTTTTTTCTTTTCTTTTCTTTTTTTTTTGCTTATTGAATCATGATTCTTTAAAAACATGTATATTAAGTGATACATTTGCAACCTTTTCAGTATATTGCAATAATCACCGGAAATGTCCATGTTGTTGTGACTTTTTTTTGCTACAAACATAGCCAAATCCATGAGCATGACCCTGTGAAAACGATGTTTGCCGGAGAAAATGTGTCTGTTTGCTATACATGTACATGTAGTTCCCAAAAGTACATTACTTGAGCATTAGTTCAACTAAGATCAAAACACTTTGAAAACCAATATATATCAATCATAGGCAAAAATAATGAAAAATGCTCTGAACGGCTGTTATTAAACACGATGGCTGCTTGTTTAGTTTCCCGATATACAGTGCAGATATTGTCATTATTTCATTACTATGAAAGCTGTATCATAGAAATAGGACGATTTCTGCTTTGTTTTACTTCTCTAATGTTTTGTATGTAAATCAAGAAAGACAATTAATAACTGATAAACAATGAAAGGAGGTGGAGAATACACACTAGATAAAGTCAGTACAAATACATGGTTGAACAAAGCTATAACACAACACTTTAATCTTTGTTGTTCATTTAGAAGTCATCGTGAGGCCTTCAAATTAATGAGCCTTGCTGATACCTCATAGTGAGTTTCAAAACGACCCCTTCAAGAGTTTGGGCGGAATTCATAGTTAGATTAACAAATAATTCATGGGCGCCGGTGGTTTGTTGGAGATTTACATATTTTCGTTAATATTTTACAAAGAGCGTAGCTCAGTGGAGCGAGGGGTAAAATAAATGAAAATAATGGACATCCATATGTAAATCGATTACAAACCACCGACGAACATGAATTATTTCGATTCTAATATGACAATTTATGATCTTGGCGGACCTATAGTGTACACGCTAACGACAGCCATTACATAAGATTTACTGACGTTTTTGTGCACAAAAATTATTATGACGTTGTCTGTTTCAGTGTAAAGAGCGTGTGACTTCGCTTATTATGTTATTTAAGAAATTTTTAACAGTAGCCATATATTTATATTATTTTTACCACGGGCTGGCACTTTATGGCGAATATTTTACCCCGAGCGACCAGCGAGGGGCAAACTATCACCATAAAGTGCAAGCCCGTGGTAAAAATAATATAAATATATGGCTACTGTTAATTATTTCGATTCTAATAGGACACTCACAAGGTTTCCGATTAGGATAATTCCTCCTAGTACACATGGATAAATCGCCATTTTGTCACCATTCTGTGACGTGCCAAAAATTAATGTAAAAGTATCTATGACGTTATCGAAAGTACCGTCATTTGTTTGAGACGTTACCCATACGAATATATTATTTTTACCACGGGCTTTATACAAAGCGTTTGGAGGCCGTCATATTAGAATGGAGATTTTCATATGGCTGGTCGTCATGGTTTTCATTGTTCTCATATTAGAATATTGAACAACATTACATCCATGTCTTATTTACGGGATCGTCAATAAACAAATTAAACAGGCAAAGTGTTGTTACAACCACTCGACAAAAGACTGGTTTCTCAAGCTAGTGTACAGTCACAACATATAGACATACACAGGGACTCATCAAAGCAATTGGAAGAAAACTTGGCATTAAAAAATAGTGAGATTTGGGGAAAAAACAATACTTGAAATCACCTGATTTCATCCATGGTTTTTTTTTTATTGGGTCCGTGCTTTTATTATTGTATATTTGTCTGTCTTCATTTTTCTTTTCTTTGCCGTGATCATGTTATTTTTGTTTCTTTGTTTTTCCGAATCTTCCATTGTCCTTGAATTGTTCCTTCCAGACTGACGGTTCGGTTCTCACTTACTTCGAAAGTATAATAGTATATCCACATGAGAAATTCTTTCAAGAACAAGTACACCATCAAAGAGCATACATCTCTCGTATGAGAATCTTTTTACGGACTCTGTATTACAGGTGTGACAAACTCACGGACTCCGTATTACAGGTGTGACAAACTCACGGACTCCGTATTACAAATGTGACAAACTCACGGACTCCGTATTACAGGTGTGACAAACTCACGGACTCCGTATTACAGGTGTGACAAACTCACGGACTCCGTATTACAGGTGTGACAAACTCGCGGACTCCGTATTACAGGTGTGACAAACTCGCGGACTCCGTATTACAGG
>MJUU01065880.1:44017-68766 GCA_002080025.1 Modiolus philippinarum
GATTATGGATAATTTTTAACGAAATCGTCGAATTACGTGATATATATCCTAGCTTAAAAGAGAATATGTATCCGTTTAGTTAGCTTTGAACAGGAGGCTAGTATTTTTTGTATTTTTGATAACGAAAGGCAAAACTTATTCAACTTGAATTTCGACAAAAAATGAAAAATAATGTAGAATTTTCTAAATATGGGATATATTTATCATATCTGTCATGATATTTAACTTGTATGCCATGCTCACGATCATATCACTGATTTGAATATCTATTGGTAAATTCAATTTGAAAATTTATCCTTTCTTGGTCAAACCCATGATTACCCAGCATCCTTTCTCTGAATCGTGTCTTCTCCGTAATTGTTAATGATACAAATTATAATAATCTGTATCAATATTTCGTCACTTCCGATCCAAAATGGCGATACCCATAACTGTACTACGGTCAACTTTTAACTATAAATATCTCCCTTAATAAAAAAAGATACACCACTGTAATTTTGCACGAAGCATTTTCGATATAAAGTGAATCGAATTAGGTAATTAAGAGTAAAATTTTGCGGACTTTCACTTTAAGCACTTGTGACATTAAGAAAATTTACAAAATAAATATAAAATATAGAGAGAGTTCCAAAATATATTTATATATATTTTATAAATATATATTATCTTATACCTTATTCCTTTAACAACATTTTCATAAATAAAAGTGAACTAAAATACATGGTTACAAAGACATTATGCAAGAAAGATAATTTGATTCCAATTTGATGAGAATTTTACTTTATTTATATGTGTAATCAAAATATCATCAAAATTCCCCGTTCATTTAAGTGCAAAAACTGAAATTGATTTTACAAAGAAATGATAGAGATATTGACCATATGAATTTTAAAACACTTATGTTTCACACACAAAATGATTACATTGACGATAATATTGTGACGTGTCATTTTCTACAGTAAAATTAATTGTTTATTTTCACTCAGTGACAATATGACATTTATTTAACTAGTAAAACTGCAGAAATAACTGCTATCAAAAAATAATTTAATGTTTCAGGTAAAATGTTTTGAGTTCGAAGGGTTTAGTAATGTTTACATTTATAATGACCACACAAGAATCTTGTTCCTTCATTGTTACAGTTTTTATACCTGCACGTGTAAAAAAACAACATACAAAATGACTACGGCATGTACACCGAGATCAAGTACTCTGCATTTATGTGATTTGTTTACAAAAACAGTATTTATAGGAAATAATCGTGATAAATCGTGGCTATTGATAATATAATGACGTTAGATTATTCCCATTTTACGAATCATTGTGTAAAAAGATCGGTTTAAGTGTTCATTTAAACAAATAAAAATGATTATCAATATTTGAGTATCATCATCCAATATGCTGGTATAATTCACAATATACAGCAATTTGTTTTTATAATGAACCACTATCTTCTTTCCTGTCAGAGGTTAATACAATTAGGCCATGACTTGAAAACGCAGATTGAAATCAGATAATATCTGTTCATATCTAACTTTATATACTTCTTGATTATTAATTCACTCCAAAATATTTACCCTTTTTTATAATTAACGTACCTTGTGCAATCAGTTTTGCCTGTATATCGTAATCTCTCTACAAATTTTGTTACTTATTTTCTAATTGTTTTTGAAATACAACTCGGAATCACAAAAGAAATAAATAAATAAAAAAATTTTAAAAAAAATAAACAGATGAAGAATTTATCCAAAAAACTTAGAGTTTCTGATCGACAATATTTGTCCAGTTTGAAGGACTTGTTTTAAACGGACAATCGGAATTCCAATTCGCACAAAATTTGCACCACTCTTAGCCGATCTGTTTCACCACTAATATGACGCTGAATTCATCGAAGCGCATCTTCAAAATAAAGATAAAAGTAAGTAAGAACCGAACCGTAAGTCAAAAGAACGAACAATCCAAGGAGAAGGACACTACATCGGAAATACTAAGAAACAAAGAAACCACTTGAGTACCGGAGAAAAAAGAAAAATGAAGACAGGCATACAGTTAAACAACACGAACCCAATAAAAATAAAGATGAGATCAGGTGTACCGGTAGAGTAAGCATAAGACATCAGTCGTGTTGAACATATCAACTCCGGTTTTAAAGTCAATCCGATAGAGGAAAACCAAACTTTAGTTGTACAGGGAAATATCAGTTGTCATCTGGGAAACAGATATCCCATAACGCTCCACAAGAACGTGATGTCGACCGTAAAACTTCTGTATTTGGTTTTTGGTAACGTACCCTTGCTTAAGTAGTCTATTTGTAAGCAACTGAGCTCTATTAAGGAAGTCACTGTAACGACCACAAGTCCTTGAGTAGCGAATGAGTTGTGAAGAAGCCCTTCAATGAATTCAGCATCATTAGAGTGGAGAAACAGATCAGCTAAAAGGGGTGCACTGTTTGTGCCTATTGAATTCCGCTGGTCTGTTGAAAAACAAGTCCTTCAAACTAGACAAATATATTGTCGATCAGAAATTCTAACATTTTTTTTCCCTATTTGTATTTTGTCTGTGATTCCTAGTCGTATTTCACAAAGTATGCTTGTTCTCTGACCTTTGACAATGTACTTATATCTTCGTTTGCCGTTCTTACGGGAGAAACATCTATGAATTATATCTTTCAGTCGAGATTTCAGTTGTTCAAAATCAATGGTAGTATAAAGTGTGGAGAAGTCAAAAGTGTCAGTGCTGGTACAATGCGATAATGATCTTGATTTTAGGATGTCAAGCAGATCCTTAGAGTTTTTCTTATATCCACATTTCATTTACACCACTTCTTGAAAAGATAGTATACAAAAATACCGAAGTTGCATAAAACAGTAAATTTCGTTATGCTGTTCCCGTGTTTAAAGGAGTAACCTCTTATCAGCAGCATTAAAATCAAATAATATGGAAAGCCATAATCCAAAAGTAGTAAAAAGAAGTATTTATTTCCAAAAAATATCGAAATAGAAAGCCAAATCCAGTACCAAGGACATCTACCGAATGCAATACACGGAATGAAGTCTCGGTATTTTTAAGTGGATAGAATTTTGATAAATACAGTAAATTTCTATAATACGCAAAGTAAAAATTGTCATGAATCAAGGTCTTCATCTTGTTTACGTGTAATCAATTATCTGGCGTAGTCTTCTACAGTATCCATAATGGGTTTAAAACTTTGCTCCCAGTTGATGGATTGTGGTTCACGGAATGTGGGTCTCTTTGCAATGATATCACGGAGAGACGGAATTTCGATGATGTTCAATATTTTACGAACGGATATGGGGTAAAAGAACATGAGACCATAACACATATGTTTACTCCAACTGCAATAATTTTAATGAGCTTTATGGCCATTTCGGAAATTAATTCCTCATCAGCAGCACTAGAACCCAAACAAAGGAAATCGATAATTACAAAAAAAATGTTTAAAATGCATACAACCATACGAAATCCGAATAATCAGTAATATCAAATTTAGCTAAGGACCTACTACAATGGAGGGAGTTAATCCTTATGTTTTAGAATTTTCATAAATTTAGATATTAGTAATTGAACAAAGTATACACATGAGATACTATCTCAAGTCTCCCGTTATGACGGGACCACAGGGACTATATCTGTAAGGTGAATTTCAACATGAACAATCAGATGGGTTGGACTTGAGGTCGTCGGTGGTAAGGCTCTGCAATCGTGACACGTTTATGGTTGAAAATTTTAAATACTATCGGTGAAGTATAGGTATATGAGATGATTGAAACTGATGTGTCCTTAAAATATGGAGGTATTTTGTTTTTTTTACATTTTTGTGATTCAGTATATTGGCAAGGTTGATGGCATCCAAACCCTTACTGTGAATTCATTTTATTTTGTGGGTATACATTTTCGTCGGTAGAGAAAAATAGACATTTCGTGGTGTATGTAAATTCGTGGATTGCCACTTGTTCCAAAACAAACAAAAAAAAAATAAATAAAATTCATGGCTTCATTGCCTTCAGTATTGATGTCAAAACACTAAAATTTATAGGTGTACCTGTAATTATAGTGTCACCTGTAATTAACAATTCATAGTAATATGTAGATACTATGTAGATACCTGTATTGATTGCAAAATCAACATGTCCTTTTCAGCAGAACATAATTAAAACTCTAAAAGTTTAATAAATAATATAATATCAAAACTAAATTGAGATGGTTCTTGTCCAAACTTCTAAACTGGCAATCAAAACTTTAGCGTAATTGAAAAACAAAACAGGAAGCCAGTTACCGCTAACTTGTTAACTGGGTTACATTTATTTTGCTGCTATTAAAGGTTCGAGAGAAGGCTTATACTTTTTGTTGGATATATCAATTTCTTTGGAGCTCAGGTAAAAGTGCAAGGTTATGGCCTTTGTTGATCAGACCGTTCATTATGTGCATTCATTTGTGTTTGAAGCTTGCACAAGAAAATCATATTTCGTCAAAAGCTATATTTGTTTCATTTGGATCGAAGCTCTCCGATGAGTTCCTGAAGAGTTATTGCCCTTGACGCGTTTCGGAAATAGGTTTTTTTGCGTATAACTTTTAAACCTTTACAGATAGTATTGTCATGTAACATATCAAATTAATCAGTAAGAAAAGACATTCAATTTGATCCCAAGGTCAAAGGTCATTAAGGTCAATGGTCAAGGTCATAGCCAATTGTTGGGTTTTTTTTTATCGTAAAACGATTAGAAAAGGTAACTCTAATATATTGGAGACAATGTGAGTCTAATCAATATAATTTTAAACATGTGACATAACAAAACATAACATAAAACATAACATTTACCGGGACTGGTTTGGGAACACCAAAAAAAAATTGGTACCCCACGAATAAAAATGAATTCATAGTATTAGCAAACTTTATTGGTAAAAGGCGACCAAGTCTTTTGATTTAAGATTCCGTTATATAGTTGCTATTGCATCACTAAACAACCCCCGTTTTGGTGATTTTCTTAATCTTATTTATCCAAAAGATCTGGAAGTTAATAATACTACAGATATTTTTATATCGGCCTCCTTCCTTGACCTTCATCTTGAAATTAAATACAGAGGTACACTACTAGGCTGTATGACAATGGCAATTGACTTCACCTTTCCAATTGTCAATTTCCCTTCTCTTTGTAGGAATATTACAAAAGCGCCAGCATATCGAGTGTACATTTCCCAACTCATTCACTCATTCACTACACAAGAGCTTGTGGTCGATATAGTGACTACCTTGATAGAGGTCGGTTCCTTACAAATAGGCTACCTCGAGTATGTAATAACGTTTGCGATTTTAATGAACGGAATCTTTTCATAACTGAAAAACTATTACATCAAGGTTTTCGTTATCACAAACTAGTGAAAACCTTTACCAAATTTATCATCGATACAAACACTTAGTTCATAAATACAATGCAACCTGTAAACATCTAATCAAGGCTGGTATTTCACATCCCTTATTTTACGGTAATGTTTTACATCGGAGTAAAAAATACTTAAACTCGCCTAACAAACTTATAAAACCTTTAAATCGTCTAATTCATAAGGGTTATAATTACGGTATTGTCGTCAAGTCATTACGTATGGCCTTCTTTGGTATTGACATTGATTTTTTGATAGGGTCTTTGCATTTTAACTAAACACATTCTAAATTTCTAAAATCTGTATTGCATGGACATGGGTGATGTATTCTGGTATAAGTATGAAATCATTATGCTAAACTCCTAACAGGAAGGGATCTTGGTGGAAGCTGTATACTGAGGGTACATGACTTACTTTGTCAGTTGGTAATGGGTCTTGAGCTGGCATGTCAGTTAACTGCTAGTAGTCTCTTGGGATTTCATGTTTATGTCCATATATTTAGTTCTTTCAGTTTCATTTTTCACAATTGACTCAGTCCTGTTGCCAACTGAATTTTACTTTTGTTACGATTGTTTTTTGATTTATCACATTGGCTGTAGGGGGGGGGGAGTTTGGGCCCAATAAAACTAGTTTAACCCTGCCGCAGCAGGTTTGCGCCTGTCCTAAGACAGGAGGTTTATAAAGCCTTTGTGTGTCTTTTTTTCTAGTTAGTTTACTTTATGTCTATAGGATTCTAGGATGATGTTTATTTCGCAGAACTTGATTACTCTTTATTCAGGGGCCGTCTCCCACCTGCCGTTGGGTGTGGGGTTTTCTCACCGTTCATTGAAGATTTTATGGTGGCTTTGAGTTGTTATTACTCTCCTTTGGGTCGTTGTCTCTTTGACACATTCCCCGTTTCCCTTCTTTTTTCTACCTAAGCAAAGGTGTTTTACCCATAATTTGAAGTCATTACTACAGAAGTTTTACGGTCGACATAACGATCTTGTGGACTTCTATGGGATATCTGTTTCCCAAATGACAACAGATATTTCCCTTAACAGCTAAATCGTGTTTGTCCTCTACCGGATTTGAATTTACTACCGGAATTGACATGTTCAACATAGCGGGTGTCTAATAAGAAGCAGAAGATGCTTACTCTACGGGTGCAACTGATCTCACCCATAGATTTTATTTTGTCCGTGTTGATCATTTGTATGTGTGTCTTCATTTTTCCTTTCTGCCTTGTACTCATGTGGTGTCCTTGATTCTTGGTGTTACTGATGTTGCTGTTGTCCATGGATTGTTGCTTTATCTTTGTTTTTTTAATTGACGTTTCGGTTCTCGCTTACTCTGCATACATTGGACAAGTTTGGTATTCTACAGATGTAGAATTGCATATACTCTGGTATTGTAGGATCTGTACAAATCTAGTATTTCAGAACTGCTGATTCTGTACAATTCTAAAATTGCAGATTCTGGAGGTTTTTTTACAATTCTTGTATTCTAGAAATGTACTCATCTTTTTTTTTTAAATTTGTAAATCTGAAGACTCTGGTATATATTATCACAACAGTGTCTTATTTCCTCTTCTAGTCTGCGAGATTTTTATTCGGCAATGCCAGTGCTGAGATTAAACAGTGCGTAATTCTGGAATTATAAAATTACCAATATTCTGTAAATCGTTCCATTATAGTAAGTGGTAGCAAAAAAAATGCTGTTTTAGGAAATCAGGTAATACTACACGTTCTGATCTATTTGGGTAATCAGAATAGTTAAATGCAAATTTCCGGGTGTAGAATTCAGGCGTCCAGAATTGTTCAATGTAGAGTTAAGGAAAAACCAGAAGTGTAAATTTACAATTCTGGTCTTCCAAAATTGTACAACTGACATTCTTAAATTACCAGAATTTTACATTATTATAATTCCGTAAAAAAAAAGAATTGTGTAATCTATAAATCTATAAATCCTGAATTATCAAAATTAAAATTGTACAAATATGTGATACCACAATTGTTTTTCGACATGAACAACTCTATAACTGTGTTATCCCAGAATTCTTCATAAATATACTGAGTGCCATTGATAACGCAACAACTGATATTTATGTTTAAGAAATCGTCTATGTCGAGCTAAAGAGTTTTTCTTTGCAAAATTACTAAGCCAAGTGTCTGCTTAAAGTTTTGCATCCAAGCATTGTAGTCTACTCTTGAAAATTTGCCACAGCATCAACGTTTGATTAAGTGGTCAAAATCAGAATTCCAAAATTGTGTGAACATTTCAATCACACTCAAGAAGAATTAAAGAAAAATGCCCCATTCTTCAAATTCTGAGTTCAAATTTTGACAAGAAGTTGTTTTGAGTTGAAATTTGTCAAAAATGACAATGTTTTGAATTTTTGGGTAAAAATGCCGATTTTTGAGAAATTCAATTCTAAACATCAAAAAGATTTGAAAATTTGCACAAATGTTCCCAAAAGGTTCCAAAAGAAGCTGACAAAATCTCAAACTGATTCATCGTGGTTCACAGAAGGTACGCGTTAAAGGGAAAACAAGGCATTTTGAGAAACAACCCAGGGAATGTTTAAAGTCTCTATCATTCATGGATTAAATGAAAACCAGTCCCAAAACTTTGAGATGGGAAATGTTTTCAGGGGGTTACGCTTTGTAGTGAACAATAAACAAAACCATTCATTGGCAGTTACTTTTTTTGAAAATTGTTCTTTGTTCGAAAAAAATGGTAAAAAATTAAGTGTTGCGTTTTCATTGGCACTCAGTATATTAATAGAAAATACTGGTTTACTAGAATTGTTATGGTCAATTGTACTCGAAAATCAATTGTAAAAACACATATTTATACCAGAATTGCATAAAATTGGTACCACAATTGTGTTCATATTCTACATTTTATTCGTGGAAACTTAATGCTCTTGTCAATAAGATGCAGAAAATTCAAATGAGTAGGAGATATATACTTAGTAAGTAGTGGAATAGTACGACTATTTGCTTCTTACACAAGAAAAGATTAAAGATCGGGAAATCTTTCATAAAAGTAAAAAATTCCGTCTTTTGAGGAGTGAAGAGCAGCGAAACGAGAGAATTAGACGAAGAGAATTTCTTACACGAGTTACATCAAATGTACATGTAAGGAGCTCTTTCTTCCGTAAAATTCGATTTTCAACGTTTCGAAACTTTAAATAGGAAGCAAAAACGCCACTTTTAGTATACTTTGCCATGCGACATCATACCATTTCTAACGTTTCCTAAATGGTATTGTTGCAGATTAGTCATTGACCGAGTTAATATGAAAAAGAAAGGAAATAGGGTAAATGTAAGTCTATTGCAAGCGAATTCGTCTTAACTCGTTCGTCCTACACCGGAAATGGTCATTACAGAAGAAAAAAAAAACTCTTCAAAGGAGATTCAGCGAAATTGTAGATCTTGAAAGATTCGATGATGGTTATCATAGATTTAATACAAATAAGGAAGCTATACATGTGAAAACACAAACAATTGTAGATTTGGAGCAAAACAGCAATGAAAATGCATGTCCCTGATTGATTAAATAGCTAAATTTCAAAATTAGGATGCCTTACCCAAGCATGGAAAATAAATTTATTTTCTTGAGATTGCGATAAACTCTAAACGACAAAATACTACACCATGCTTCACGTTTTTTAAGTCGTGAGCTGATTTTGTGGTATGGTAATCGCGTTCGGTGAACCAGTTTTGAATGTCACAAGGCCTACCGTGGCAAAATTCGTCTATTGGCTTGATCCGGTAAAGTATTCATGAATGCCTACTGTATGTAGTTAAGGGGTAAATCGTACCTAATAAAGGACCCATTTTCAAAGGAGACAGATGAACAGATGATGAAAGGAAAACAATACTTTTAAATTACAGCCCACGAAAGATTGGAGAAAGAGTAAATGTAGTCAGATATAAATTCTTCATGAATTGGCAATCATAGAGCAAAAGTGAAAGTACAATGCTATATATTAGGGAAGTGGTAAAATACGACCTGCAAATACAAATTAAATGAAAGATTACAGGAAAAACCTACAATACTAGTATGTGAAAATTACAATTATAGGTCAAAATCCACGAATTAAGAAACTGCACAAGAAAAATACAAACGAAAGACTTTAAAAGACAAACGATGAACAACAGTTGGAATTCGGGACAGCCAGACTTTGTAACGAAGCCAGTGGAAGCCTTATACCGGTTTATGGGTACCCAAACCTCCCCTTTCTATACCCTTTTTCCCTAATGTATTATGAAAAGACGACAAAAACCTACCTACTTAACACCGGACTTTTCATTGGCGATGTAATGGTTATCACAATGATTGAGATGATGTTTACCCTTCCTGATTAATTGATGGTTTAAACTTTTAGTTTTTGGCTTTTTGATGATGTGATGATAAGTTGTCATTTGTATTGCCAGAAAAAGATTTACAGTAGCTTGATGAGGGTTTTAAAGCAAAATACGGTGTGAGATTTAAGGTAGTTCGAACCAAATAAAAATATCAGACAGAATTTTTCATTTTAAGATATTTTGTAGGTCTTAACTTATATGTTCCAAAAATAAAATAAAAATGATACGGCACCGATCATCTTTTCCTGGTATCTTCCTTAAAAATCAGGCCAACTTCAGGATATTCAGCAATATTTGCAAAAAATATATAGGGAACTGTGAGAACATGCATATTGTTTGGCTATCATATGAAAAAAATATCAGACAGATTTTTTTTAGTTTTTGATATTTTAGAGACAAACACTTCAGCTATCTGTTGGGCTGATAAAATATATATGTCACTGTTTGATTAAGAGAGCTATTTCATATAGTTTACGAAATAGCCAATATTTACCGGAAAGGGAGATAATTCGCGCGAAAGTGAGATATTAATTTGTCAATTTATTATGAAGGCTGAAAATAGAACATTCCAGCTGAAAAATCAAGTGAATTCCGCATCCGACTCGATTTTCGATATACACCAATTGAATGCGCAGTGTATTAGTGTCGATCTACCTTAAATGGACCGTTTTATTGTTAGAGAATAACATTAACCAATATGCCACACAAAAGATCTTTCAAGGGGGCTCGATGGGGGGTCCCTTTCCCGGAATCCCGGCAAATTTTTATCCATTTTCCCGTTTCCCGGGCGGGAAAATATTTTACAAAGACTCTTAAGGAGCCGGCTTTTCCCGGTTTCACGGGCTCAAGTTTCAGTGGTTCCCGCTTCACGCTCGACATCCTTTCCCGTTTTCACGTGGATTTATTTGCCAAGATCCCGTTTCCCGCTTACTTAAAAAGGCCAATTCCGCTTCCCGCTTATACCTCATCGAGAACCACTTTCAACAACTTATCCTAGCAGGCGAGTGCCATGCGTGGAGCTGATTGGTAGATCATGCTTACCTTTCAAAGACAACTGAAAAAATCCCAGTTTTCATTGTGGAGTTCACACATGTAGTGCTTGAATGTTTTGTGACGTTCTCGTTCATTTGTGTATATCTCGCTGTTTTATCTCTATTTGTGCTGCATCTGTAAAGCATTTTTTTTAAATTCTCAATTCTAGATTTCCCCTAATTTGTATACAATTTTTTCGTGGTATTTTGTGAATTCTGATGTGAAATTTTACACCCAATTTGGGAAAGGACGCGGGTTTTAATAGTATATTTGTTGTTGCTCTAGGAAAGAAAACTGTTCATACCAAATACTTTTTGAACTTTTAGTGATTTTGGCTTTTTACACAAATCCTCTAGCTTATTTGTTTTCTGTCAGCTCTTATACATCTTTCGATTTCTGGATTTCTAATGTTTTGAATTTATCATTAGATGACGAAATTGCCATATGCAGACCGCAAATTTACAGTAATTTCAGAATTTCTGTTATTACCTTTGTAAGTAAATCCTGAAATTGATTACAGGTTTTATATACAAAAAATACCGAAGTTGCATAAAAAGGTAAATTCACGTGTTTCATACATGCTTTAATTGTTATTGTTGCAATTCAGCCTTTGTTAAATTTGATAAAACCCAAATTTTGACAATTTATCAAATGGTCCTCTACATTTTCTGGTGTGCAGTTCATTTACAATAACAAAAAGCAAGGATTTTCATCTAATATGACTTACAGTAATCATTGTTTCTGGACATGTGACGATATGGTTAAGACACTAAATATTTTGCTGGACAACATTTTTGTTCGTTTTGGCAACACTATTTATTTACAGTTCATTGGTATTCCCATGGGTACAAGTTTTGCACTTCTCATTGCAGATCTTTTTCTGTTCTGTTACATGTTCGAACCAAACTTCATGAAGAAACTTCAAAATTGAACCATACCGAACGGTGATAAGCTTGTTTCTATTTTCAATGATAACAGCAGGTATATTTACAATATCCCTACTATTTTAACAATCCCCAGTTTTTAGATTATGTGGACATCATTTGCCCTCAAAGACTGAAACGAAATAAAGCTTGCAATGATTCAAACTACTGTCCTTTTCTGGATCTAACTCTCATCATTGACTCTGGAAAAACAAGAACTAAAAGATATGATAAAAGATAAAAGATTTTGATTTCACAATTACTTATTTCCCTTTTCTTAACGGCGACATTCCTCTAACGCCATCATATGGATGTATATTTCTCAACCTGTACGATTCGCACTTGATTGCTCTACTCTTTGCAATTTTAATGAACGGAACCTTACTATCCCAGCCAAACTTTTGCATCAGGGTTAAAGATTTTATAAATTGTTGAATACATTTTGAAGAAAAAAAAAATCAATGAATGGATATGGTATAAAGGACAAACTCTCCACAAATACATGGTAAACCTAGCAATGCAAAAGTTTTATAATAGATATGAATATTTGATATTAAAATTATAAAAATGTTGTCATTTTCTCTCCTTCCAAGATTGTGGTCATGAAGTTAGTTGTCTACCTGTATTGGGTTTCATCCGTATTTATTATACTATAGGGAAACGGGACAGAGAAAGGGGAGGTTTGGGTACCGATAAACTGGTAAATAAAAACCCCACCGCTGACTTATGCTAGTGCCGGTTCCAAATGCGGATATCCCGTGTTCCTATTGTCATTTACGTTTGTGTTTTGTCTTGTTTGTGCTTTTCCTGTGTAGTTCCCAGGCGGACTGTATTGTTTAATTCTAATTTTCAGCCATTGTAGGTGTTTTTCCTGTAATCTCTTTATTTCATTTGTGGGCTTTTCTGACTACCTATCGTCTGTCATCGCCCTGTCGTGAACGCTTCATTAAGAATACTCTACTCGGAAATCTCTGGACAAATTTGAACTGAATTTTGTTAGACAAAAGTTTTTCGGTTGTATCCTTTACGAATTATCTCTGGCATGTACCGTTACAGCATAAGGTTATCACAAACACTGGATATAGTTTAAACATAACCCTATATGTACTTAAAAGAATTCAGAAATCTCCTTGCACAAAACTGCGGTGATATTATGTTATTGGATGGTGGCGAACACTGAAAATACAAAATTCTTCTTCACTGAACCTACAAGCAAAACAAATTGTCCACGATAACTCATCTTAATTTCTTCTTATGAATTCTGTCAATAAAAATACGTGTTTTGTCATTTAAAAATTTTTTTTAGAATCATCTGTTATCATAATTTTAATAAAATCGTTGGTGTATGGTCTATAGAGATCTGTATATTGGAAAACTGTAACATTGCTATACAGTTTTCAATTTCAGGCCCAGAGAAGATCTGACGCACTTCAGCGTGTGTAAATGTGTGATAATCATTATGGGTTCTATGATTATAACCTGCATAATGTATATAGATAATTAGATTTATTGTAATTAATGAGATCTATTAAATGGCCATATTTGGATTAAAGATAGTGATAAAAATAATTTAGATTAATATCATTTGATTCTCGGAGGTTTCAGTTTTCGTATTGCGTGGGTTAGTTCATATAGAAGTGAAATTTGTGTAAATTAATCAAGTTATAGTCCTAAAATATATCATGCTTCTAGTTTTTCTGTTGCGAGTGATATGATTGTTATTTAGAATTATGATAAGCTAAGCGATGTTCTATGTTTAGTCTACAATACAATAAAAAAATGTTGAAATTGGATATACCTTATTTATGAATAAGTCTTTTGTAATCTTAAACTATGTATGATGTAGCCAAAAATAAAACATTTGTTCGTCAACAGCGCATAATTATCTTCTTGAACTTTTAACCCTAAGGACAACTTGTTCTGGAACTCCTTCGAAACCAGGTACATAAAATGTCAATACGCAAACTGTAGTACTCGTGTAAATACCGCTTAACTTGCCGGAACCTCATCAAAATTTATATAAAATCTCCTGACAATGAACAGTGAGAAGACATGGTGTAAATACAAATGAGACAAAGTCTCTACAAATACATTGTAAAACTAAGCAATGGAACAACGTTTTTAATGTTGTTCTTCATCTTGAAGTCCCCATGAGGCCTTCAACAATGAGCTGTACTCATACCTCATAGTTAGTTCAAGACGGTCCCTAGCATCGGTTTTAGCGGAATCCATTGCTAGATGTTGAGCAACGCTACATCCATGTGACTTTACCCATAGATGCGGGGTCATCAACAAACATATACTTAACCGGCAAAGTGTTCTTACAATTGCTGGCATCCGTGTCCTGACAAAAAGACTAAGTTGAGTTTTAAGACTTTGAGTTGTTATTACTCCCCTTTGGGTCGTTGTCTCTTTGACACATTCCCCGTTTCCCTTCTTTTTTTCTAATGGAAGACGATCACAACATTCAAACTACAACAGGGCACTCATCGAGCCAATAGTAAGAAAACTTGGCATAAATAAATCATGAGATATGGGCACAAAAAACAGGTGGTCAGAATGACTATTTGAAATTACAAAAAAATAATAATAAAAAACCAAAATTTGAAAGTTTGATAGTGCATCCATATGAGAAATTCTCTCAAGAACAAGTACACGATAACTAAATTGTATATAGAGCATACCTCACTTTCACAGGGAATCATTTTACGGACTCCATACTGCAGGAGAGACAAACTCCAGTCTAAAATTAACAATGAATAAATATGGAGTAAATGCAAATGAGACAAAGTTTCTACAAATACATGGTAAAACTAAGCAATCATGGAACAACGCATTTATTGGTGTTCTTCATCTTGAAGTCACCATGAAGCTTTCAAAATGATCTGTACTCATACCTCATAGTAATTAAGTTCAATACGGTCCTTAGCACCGGTTTGAGTGAAATTCATTGCTAGATGTCGAGCAACGCTACACCCATGTGTCTTTCTTTACCCATGGATGCGATATTGTCAACAAACATAAACTTAACTGCTATAGTGTTCTTACAAATGTGACGAAAATGCATTCCAGGTAGTTATAAGTTATCGGAAACCAGTTCTAAATTTTGTGTAACACAGCGAAGACACAGGAAGCTATTTGATTGGTTTATATTGTTGAAATTATTTCCAGACTGATGAATTAATCAAGTTTCTAAAGTAACGAAACATTTTGATAAAGAGTACATTGTATAGGCATATCAGTAAAGAATCAGGTAAGATAACTCTCCGGACAAAAATATGTGAACTTTTGTTTGAATTGATATTTTTTTGTGTAATAATGTAATTAAATGTTGAACATAGGTAAAATATTTAATTTAGGAATGTAAACATTCTTTCTGTACAATGTTTTATGATTTAATATATGGATTTATATAAAAAATGCCAGATTTTAAAAAATTCCATATGATGGTAATTTTCTATAAAACCGCATTTTCAGTATGTTAACTTGTAGTTTTTGCGCGTGGTCTTTTGATTTTGACTCGGGTTATGTTCCTTTGGCCACAAATCTTTAGTTTTCCCCACTTTGAATGTGCTGCCATCTGGCGTTAATTGATATACCTACATTGTATTTATATTGCGGGGAAAGAAACATATAGACAGTTATAAGTATTACAAATTATATTGCTCCTTTCTTTTTGAGAACCGAAAATAACCTGTCATCTCTCGAAAAGTAATATTAAAGTTTTGATATCCTGTCTACCCTGTGTTACACGATAATTGACTCGGCCTTGAGTATTTAAGGAGACCGAACCAGGTGCAGTTGTCAGTGTGTTGACCATGGTGAATGTGTAACATCGGACCTGTGCATATAAGAAGGATTATTCTTTGGAAATGGTGATTCAATGTGATAAAGTAAATATTGTTAAATGTTCCGTAATTCCGGAATCCAAATAATATCAAAGGATAAGAAAGTTATCTGCTGTGCAACTGGCAACCACTGACCATTGTCTTTTCATTGTATTCGTATATTATGAAAGTGAGTGTCTAATATTATTGTGAAATGTACGTTTGGAAACTGTAAATAGCTTTGGTTCTTTGGCATCATGTGTTCTGTTTGAAAAGTGATATCCTGCATTATCGATAGTGCTTATTGCTTGTAGCAATCGGTTGGTGTATATTACTAGCAGCAATTGGACAGTGCAAATGTCACATAAAGTTTACATTCAAAGGTGTATATAAAGTATGTTAACTTTGAACTATATACAAAAAATATCTGTAGAGTTTAGAAAACTGACAGTCCAAGTAGCCTTTTTTGGATATTGTGTTCATGTATGTGTCAGATTGCCAGGTAATATGACTTGGCTATTTGAACTGTGCATTTTTACCTGGCAATTTGTATAGTGCAATTTGCAATACTGTGTTTTTATGTTGAATAGAAGTTGCATAGAATCTCTTTGGATCATTTATAATGTTTATACTAGTGAATCAATCATGTAAATATAGAGGTGATTGTGATTTTTATGGATTCAAGAATACAATGCAGCATATTTTGAGTGATTTTTTTNTATTGTAAACATATTTTATTAATCAAATTCACATATAACATACAAATCAGTTTACACAAATGAATAAATTACAATTAATTAAAAGGATTGGAAAACAAGCTCTGTAGCTTATATTAATTCCTTTCCCTACTAGGTTAATTAATGTGCCATTAATTCTACTCGAAAAATATTAGAAAAATATAGCATATATTTTAGAAACGGGAATCCAGAGTTATTCTGGTAACGAACCTCTTTTGACCGCTCTAGGTTCTTTACACGTTACGCAAACATGTTATATTGTAAATTAGGTCTTTTCCGACTTGGTTGGAAAGATTTTCTCTGTTTGTAATCTGAATAATTAATTGTCCTTCTTTTCCCTTTGAGATTGCTGAAAATGTTAAAGATCAGATACCTTGTACAATGGATCGGTAGTGTATTTGGTTGATATACATGTACTTACAAATGAGGCCAGTTTTACATTTATTTAACCTACCATTTTATTCGTAAAATGCCCGTTCAAATTAAAGTCGGGAATATAACGGCTGGCTTTATTTGTTCTGATACGTGTGCTCTCACATTTGTCGTTTGTCAATGGATTTTCCTTACTGGTCTCTCCTTCTGAACATGCTTCGGAATATTGTTGTCACCTTTATTTAGAAACGTATTTTTTCCCCCAAACTCAATATAGAAAAATTTGAGAATACTAGTATATCAGAGATCACTATTTTCAGTTCGAGAAATGACGTAACCCCCGAAGATTAATGATAAGTGGAGACTTACAATGGTTTCAGTAAGATGTTCATTCTTGAATTTAGGATAACTGTTTTAATTTCACAGATCCAGTGCACTACAATCCTCAGATGAAATGCATTTTCATAACAGTTTGTTAACTTACCTTGGAAATAATCCAAAATACCACTGAAAATGTTGAAATTCCATCGAAAATGCAATTATTTTTAGATTGGAATTGTGCAAAATTGTAATATATTATTAATAAGTACATGTACGTACGATAAATAAATATAAAATTATGCAAATTATTATTTTGCCATTATCCCCATTATGCAAATGGAGATAATAACAAAATTACCGAACATAATTCTTAAAAGCCAAAGTCCAAGAGTCAAATAGACAAAGCAGTTGGAAAAATTGAGCGCCAAACCCACCTTCCGTTGCTGAGGGCGTACGGTAATTGCTGTTGAAAGGTCGTAGACAGTAAAAAAAAGTTTACCTAGTTTCAAGTTAAAAATGAATTTTGAAAGACAATTCGGAAGTAAACTTCAAACGAGATTTCCACGAGGGACTCATATCTATTAAAGAACTTTTAAATGATCGTAAGAGACGTAATTTTTGAAGAATTGATTATAAAGGTGGTCACGAAGATAAGGGTAATGAAAAAGTCTGTATAATTTTTGCTGGCTCTCGCGTGATGAGTCAACTGTGAAACATACATTCCGTTAGAAGGAGAAGTTGGAATACTACTGTCCATGTTAGGGAAATTGATAAATTAGAATTTAAGTTTCTAATTTATCAATTTCCCTAACATGCTAGAAACTTAAATCGTCCCCTTTGTCGTATATTTTAGTACTGAGATGACCGTTTTTTTTTCAAATTCGAGATGTAAGTCCAAAAGATGTATAGCTAGTGGTTTCTGTTGTTTCCTTTTACTGTTGTTGTAGAGGATATATTGATGGGATCCATTTAGTAAAAGATGCGTTAGTACTAAAAAGAACATCATCAATGTATATGTAAGTGAGATTGAAGGATCTAGCATGTTATTGTTTATGATCTTTTACGAGTCCCCGAAGAAACTCAGTCTCGTAGAGATATAAAACAAGTCTGTGAGTAGAAGAGCATAGTTCTTGCCCATTGGTATACGAACTGTTAATCCATAGATAGCACCTCCAAATATGACAGAAAATATATGAATAGGAAAACCAAGCAATTTGCATATCTGCTTTATCGTTACATACTTGTTCTTCTTTTTGTAAAAAAAAGTTAGAAATATATTACCTTAAACAATGATGTTTTTGAATCAACAAATGCTTTTTAAATGATATCTTTGACTCGTGATTTTAATTTAACACAGGGATTGTGGAAAAATTAAATGCTTGGAGATAATGTATTTGAGAAAGTGAACGGGATTTAAGATTTTTATATAATCCTTCGAATTTCTAAATATTTTTTAATGTCACTTCGAGCAAGAATAGTTTCACAGTATGCTTGATTCTTGTCTTTGACTGCAGACACAATCTTTGTTAATTCCAGTTGAACAAGATGTGGATCCAGCGATGTATCTTTCCTTATATGGAGTTTTGTGTAATTTTGGAACACGGTGTACATGTATCTGTAACAGGCCTTGATTGTTATTTTTAGTTTGGATATTTCAGTTTTCATTTAGCTCTTCAACCAGCATGGTAACAATCGAGATCAGGCGCATAGCTAGGGTCCTACATGTAATGACGTAGAATCACAAAGGGCAAGCAATCTTGGGTTGCCTGAGGCCTCATTGAGTCTAGGGCGAAACTCTGGAGTGGACCAGGGAGCATATCCCCGCCACCATGGAAGCCTCGCCTCTACATATAGGGGATTAGAACATTACAAATAACTCATCAAATATTTGTTATAAGTTTTGTGTATACTTGGTCATCTGAGTTTTTAGTGAGGAATATTTCATATATATCAAGACGAGAACAAGTTAATCAATTGGAAAAAATATAAGTAAAGGAAGAAAGAAATGAAGTTTGAAAGGACAACTGGGATAATTATAATTGTCATAGTTGCCACTTGAAAACGGGATAAATGGGTAAGGGCAGGAAATTTAGCCTTATATACCGCCTCGGAAGGCTGCTCTCCTTAAAAAAATATAGAAGGGTTCTTACTACTACATGGAGCATGGAGTTTCTCCAAACAGTTCGTCTACAATGGTTCGCGGCAAGGTGCTTCGTATTTTGACCTTACTTCCCGCATAGACGGGCATTCCCCTATCCACCACCAGGGAACGCTCCTGGCAGTTCTTTTGACTCAGTCCGTGAAAACCGATTGAGGTTTTGGGTGAACTTGATCAACCATGGCATTTGCATCAAGGTATATATTTTTTTTGTTCTTGTTTTCTTAAAATGTTCTATAAAATCATCAAACACAGAGTTGCACAGTTCCATCTACCTTTCTTATTCCAACTGATACAAGAACCCGAAAATATCAACCATTTACATTTAGACACATGCAGGCTTCAAATGATTTTTACAAATTTTCATTTTTTCCACACACTGTTACACAATGGAATTAATTACCAGAAAATTTCGCACTCTCAACATCAGTCAACAACTTCAGAGTACAATTAACACCAGTTGTTCTCAACATCTACAGCCAACAGTAATTTTTCATCCTTATGTAAATAGTTTTAACCATTTTTTCACAATTATCTGCATTCAATTTGGCACCAATGTGTAAATATGTTATTGCATTTATTTAACCATGACTCCTTATTATTTAAATCGTTGTCCATGCATGCACAGTTCATACAACAAATGTAATCATCAAATCTGATGGAAAAATACATACTAGTATCCAAAGAAGAAGAAGAACTGTTAAAGCCTAAGTTTGATTTTTCCCAAGTACCAAGTTTGATTAAGCATGTATAAAACAACGGCAGTAGAATACCGAAGTAACAAAGCACAAAATTACACAAATCAAAGTCCAGAGACAAGGCAAAAACAAGAACACCAAAAGACGGAAGACCAAAGACACCACATGACCACAAAACACACAAACATTACATATACAACACAAAAAACTAAAGCACTAACAGTGTGAACTCTCAAAAAACAAGAGTGACATCAGGTGCTCCGGAAGGGTAAGCATGTCCTGCTCTATGCACAGCACCCGTCACACTGTCAATGGGTCAATCCAGGGTAAAGTCAAAACCGGTAATGTCAAATCCGGGAAGACGCCAATCTAGCTGAAAATGTCAGTTTTTATTTGTGACACTGACATTTCATATCTATCTATGATGTCGTGGTGACGGCCATAGAATTTCTGAAGAGACGAAAGTAACAAAGGCTTAACATATCCCTGACTCAGCAGTTTTTGTGACAGTGCTTTTGCTCTTTCCACAAAGTCAATGTATGTACTGCACGCTCTACAGTAACGAATCAACTGTGAAATATACACTAAATATTAAAGAAAATACTACATCCGCCTCAGAATGTTAGTGCTACGTTAATGAATGATGGCTACACAAAAACTAAATATACGACATGGTTGCAAATAAAAATTAATAAATTCTTAAAAGTCACAAACTGCATGGATCTCATTACCGGTCTCATTGTCGATTAAAAGTCACAAACTGCATGGATCTCATTACCGGGCTCATTGTCGATTAAAAGTCACAAACTGCATGGATCTCATTACCGGGCTCATTGTCGATTAAAACCCTATAGATATACAATGAAAGGTTATGGAGTAAATGCATATGAGACAAAATCTTTACAAATAGATGGTAGATCCAAGCAACGGAACAACGCTTTTACGGTTGTTCTTCATCTTGAAGTCATCATGAGGCCTTCAGCAAAGATTTAACACTCATACCTTATAGTGCATCATTTTCAAACACAGATCTTGTTTTACTTTATGATTTTGTAAGTATTCAGTGGATAAAGTACCAATAAGGAGGAGGTTTGAGTAAATAAGCAGTCTTCGAGTCTGTACATGTAGAGGAAGATCCCATCTTAGTAAATACGGGACTGTCTGGTGATGTGGTCTCATCCTCTTCATCTGAGGTTTCAGCTACCGAAACAGAGAATTCGAATCTCCTGCAAAATTCGAGCACGAACACAGCGTTTCACCGGCCATTCCGGAAGTAATACAAATATGAAACTACATAAATACGTAGAGTTTATTAGCAAACTATCAAAATATAGCTAAAACCATCTTAAACTGATAAAGCCATTAACAATGCAGACAGTCAATACTTAAAATCCCCGTCTTTGATTTCTGTCCGTCTCGTTTTCTTTTCTTTTTCTTTTTTTTTGCGGAAACGACATGGTAGCACGTGCTGCCGTGCCTCCGGGTAGCTACGCACCTGGATATTCCTTTTTTCGTCTGCTTTTTAAAACAATTTATACAACATGGCAGAATACAAATTTCAAAATTTTTAAAAAGTGGAATAGAAATCGACATTTTTAATGTGGATTTTGAAGATAAGAAGCAAATAATATGAATTGGAACCAAGGTGAACGTGTGATGATGTCTTTACATAATCATACATGAGATTTTAAATGAATTGAAATTGTTCATTCATACCCCTCAGATACAGTAAAACAATATACTTTGAACGTTCCAAACATCAAATTTAAGTGGTGTCCTTGTTTCTTAGTGTGTCTGATTTTGCCATTGTCCAGGGATTGTTCGTTCTTTTGATTGACGGTTTGGTTCTCACTTACTTTCCAAACAAAATTGGGATTTCGATGACTTCACTTACATATCGGAGAACCAGGGATTTTCTCTTTTTAAAAATAAAGCCTCCTATTTAGCCGGAAACCGAAATCCCGGGAAAATGGCTATAAGATACGGAAATATTTCTGGAAAGCAGAAGTGTACAATATATAGAAAAGGGACAGAAATTACATGATTGATATTTTTAGCATGTCTTTATCTGAAATTTTTAGCATGTCTTTATCTGATATTTTTAGCATGTCTTTATCTGATATTTTAGCATGTTTTTATCTATCAAAACTTGCGAAGACAAATGATTACTGTATATACAAATACAAGATTTCCAGAAAACCTGTCTTGGAAATGGGGAAAATGTTAGAAAATAGGGTAAAAGGAAAACGCATAAAAATGTTGAAATTCGGGAAAGCAATGTGGGGAATGAGTACCCAAACCTCCCCTTTCTCTATCCCGTTTCCCTATGGTATACAATGTAATAAACATACAAAGAAAACCCAATACAAGTAGACCAATAACTATAAAACCACATTCTTGAAAAGGAAAGAATAAGAAAAAACGTAATTTAGAAAGATGGACCAAGGAGAGCTCCCCGCTAAACTGCCTAGTCTGCTAGTAAAACACTGTCGCACTACAGAATTGAAATCAAATTCAAAACTTCCCGAAGGGTTTGGTAAATAATCATCATGGATTTCAGTAGACATCGCCAGTATCAGTGCCAGAATAAGCTAAGGACAGAGCTGTGCAAGAGGGAGATACTCCTTAGTTTTTAACAATTTTTTAAAATTAAGATATTGCAAGTTTTTTTTGAAAATAAAATCGGTTTTCGGGCCAGCATCGAAGAACTGGCAACTGGGTTGGTGAATATCCTCAAGGACTAACAGTCCACAAGCAGAGGCATAGGCTCAGTGGTAATAAATAACAAAAGGAGCCTCTGGATCATATCTAGAGGGGAATCCTTTTGAAATGATCAATTCTGCAAATTCTACGAGTACGATAAAATATACTAAAAAGTATAGAGACAACACAGGAACTAAGCAAGTGATTTTCTTGGCGACACTTGTCAGGCAGCTCATTTCAAATTCATGCTGCCCTTGGAAAAGAATGGGTTGCATTAAGGTACTGAATCGACCCATTGGTTTGACGAAAAGAAATAATAAAAGCTTAATTTACACTTGAATCTTTGTTTTTTATCATAATTTTCGCAGATGAACGGAGGGTCCTTTTACTGCGATAAATACTTAGTATTTTACGAAAGGATATGGAGTAAATGAACATGAAACCATAACACATATGTTAACTCCAACTGCAATATTTTTAATGAGCTGTATATCCAAATTGGAAAATTATTCCTCAGCAGCAGCACTAGAACCCAAACAAAGGAAATCCTTACTACTGGACAGGAATTAAAATTTGAGAGGAAAAATGATAAGTATGTTGTTAGGTCTCCCATGGCTAGTTTTCATATTTGCCATATCGTATTTAAAGTTTTACTGTTTTAATTTCAGAAATGTAATAACATGTATTAATGTTTGATTTTAATCAATTGCTGCTCTAAGAAGTTGAAAACCTTCACATTTAATTTTTGTGCCATTAATAAGATTGAAAGCAATAACATGGTTATTCATTTTGGGGACTACAGCTACAGCCAGTTGCTTATCAAGATTTATTGAAAATAGGCTAATAAAATGAGACTACATGTATTTATTTTTGTTTCCATCTTCCACTTTTCTGGTCAAATCAAGTTATTTATTGTATTTTCCTCATGTTACACATTGTATTATATGTGTCTAAGTGTAAACCAAGTTTGGAATGTAAAAAGACCATAGAAGACCTACTGTTGTTTACAAAGTTGAAAAATACATTTATATATATATATATATATATATATATATATAATAAAGAAAAAAAGTAAAAGAAAAAAAAGCTGACAGCACCCCCTTCATTCAAATTTCATTATTCACTGAAACCATATCCTATTTCAATTCGTTGTCTAATAAACTTGTTGCATTTTCCAAACGGTTTTTTGTTTTAAGTTTAGGTAAAAGCAAATATTGAGGGAAGCAATTAAACGGTTTTCGAAGGACCATTAAAATACCAGCTTTAATTTTTTTGTCCAAAGCTTTTTTCCGGTCATCGACTTTTTTTAATAACTTCAAGGTATTTTGACAGCAAAATTCTTATCTAAATGCCGAAAGTAAAAAGATTTTCCATGAAGCCAATAAATTAACTGTATATTGCTCTTTCATATATTTTGATAAATTGGTAGCATGGCTTTATGATGGAGTACAAATCTTTATTAAAAAAGTAAGTGTTTATAAATCAATATTTTGATTTACATGTAATTACCTAATCACTTGATATCTATATTTTCATTCCTTTATCTGGAAATCTATTGCAGTACATTCTTTATATATCAGTGCACTCCTTCGTTCTTTTCTCATATATGTTGCTGATGATACTTTAGATTTTCCCTTTTATCTCGAAGCCATGAAATGGCTGGAGAGATGTTTTAAATGACAAGAGAGGCTTTAAGCCTATTAACAGCTCTAAAAGATGATCTTCGTGCTTCCGATAAAATATAGTGCGCAAGTTTTTTTCAAAATCGTATATATTGTGTTTTTAAGTTATACTTCTTCATTTTCTTGAGTTGAATACTTGAAAACAATATGCATGTTTATCANAGCAATGAAATCGACATGCGAAATCACACAATCCGATTATTTTCACGTATTACGGAATAACTTAATACATGTAGACGTATGCAACAGTTCTCTGGATGACTACGAAGTTTTGCCAAGTGTAGATTTTCAGGGCTTCGAGATTCGGAGCTTTGATTGATTGGTATATTTTCATCAAGTAATGGCAAATTTGAGGAAGCTTGGTTTATATCTTTTGCAGATGTAAAACTTAAAAAAAACTTCGTTATCAAAGTTTCAAAAACTGTTATTTTGAATATGCTAGGAACATATTCTTTAAGTATGTGAAAGTCACTAAGACCAAATTAAAAGTATGTATATTTTCACAGTAAGGGACCGACCATTTAACTTGAAGGGGGGGGGG
>MJUU01065882.1:0-15104 GCA_002080025.1 Modiolus philippinarum
CGTCTTTGTTTATAGCATTATTGTTTGTTCTACCTTGTGCTAAACTGTATATAATCCGTTATTGGAATTTATCACCCTTTTAAGTTAAATGTGTCATGTCAACGCGATTAATGTAAATTACAACATAAATAATTTTTGTACACTTTAAAACTTCAGATTGGATATCAGTATCGATCTGTTTAGACCATCTCTGCAAAAGTCGGTTAATTATTTGTCAAAGTTGTGTATTAATTGTTGGATTTATTAAATCACATATTGAAGTAATCAGAGTATATGCTGCATCATCAGAACTTCGTTTTATTGTGACATTTAATCTATTATTTTTGTGTGCACGGCACCAGGCCAGCACCCCATCTTATCTGCACAGGAGACGCACAAAAGTCTCACTGTGACAATAGAAAACGACACAAACGATATAGTGAAACAAACTCTTGAAACAGAACTTCTTAAACATGGTTAACTATACTCAATGGAAAAATGTCGCTGTAGGTCAGAAAAAAAATGAAATGAGGTGGAAGAAACAGTGAGTAAAGTGCCTTCATACGATGGTGGTCTATTTTTATAAATGTCAAAGTTAGCGTCTCCAGTAAAAAAAATATTAAAGAAACTTATACCGCTACTGAAGGCAAAATGTCCCACTCTCAGAATGATTTACTATCTTACCGATTCACCTACTTGCCAATATCGTAACAAAACCATTTTCAAAATTCTAGCAGATCATGTAGTCAACTTCGGTGTTGCAGGACGTTATTATATTATATGGAATCTGGTCACGTTAAAGGACCGTTTAATAGTCTTGGAGCTAGTATTAAGCGGTCAGTTGACATGGCAATGAGACAAAGCAAGTGCCTGATACAAAATGCAGAAAATTTTGAATTTTCAAAATAATCTGAAGAGAATGAAAGTAAGATCTTTACCCAAAACGATGTAGATATCTGTAATGTAATACTTGAACAGAAGGAAAAGCCCATCCCAGTACCCGGTACATATGGAATAAAGGACATTTTGTTACCACTGGGTCGAAGCCACTGCTGGTGGACTTTTAGTCCCCGAGGGTATTCACCAGCCCAGTAGTCAGTACTTCGGTGCTGACCTTAAAGCCTTTTCTATTTGGAACCTTACGATGTCTAAATTTTGTAAGTTTTGTTGAAAACTAAGGAGTAAGCTCTGTCCTTAGCTGATTTTGGCTTTACATTTAGATCATATTTGTTATTTGTTCTCTATCAGTTTTAAACATCTTTGAGTTTATGGTCTTCCAAACAATTAGATTTTATCTGCACTGAAGAGACATAAGTTGTCGAAATGCGCAAGTGCAGAATCTAAATTCACAGTAACTTCGGTATTTAGTTATTTTTTGAATTTTTTTGATTATTTTTGAAACCTTCCAATATCTAAAATTGTGTAAATTTTATTGAAAATTAAGGAGTATCTCCCTCATGCAAAGCTCTGTCCTTAGCTGATTTTGGCTTTAAATTTAGATCATTTTGGTTATTTGTTCTCTATCAGTTTTTAAACAATTTTGAGTTTATGGTCTTCCAAACGTTTAGATTTTATCTGCACTGATGAGACATAAGTTGTCGAAATGCGCATATGCAGAAAGTAAATTCACAGTGACTTCGGTATTTAGTTATTTGCATTTGATACGGACTTTATCAAGTTAGCCCGTTAGGGCGAGCTTGTTGCATTACGCCGTGATAAAGTCCGTATCAGATATTTCTTTTATTGTTAATTCACAATAGTTGGGCTTGTTAAGGGGGAGTCACAATATCCCACATCAAAGTAAGTCTGGACTACAAATTGTATATCCCTTTGAAAACTGAAGATATCCCAACAAGTATTGAAATATCCCATATCCAATAGTAAAAATATCCCATACCCCTATCAATTTTGTCTACTTTTTTCGCATATCATTATTATATGAATATTGTACTATTGATGAAATTCAAGGTTTATAAGATATCTACAGAACGTGATATGCCGTCAAATGAACAAATAATATCACACAGATAATAAAATAAAACAATAATATTGGTTATTTATTCTCTATCAGCTTTCACACATTCTGGTTCACGGTTTTCTTAAACTTTTGATTTAATATACACTGAAGAGACATAAGTTGTCGAAATGGCAATATGCAGAAACTTTAATTTACAGTAACTTCGGTATTTGTTTATTGTATTCCACAGTAACTTTTTTGTCGGTCAATACCATCGTCGATCGAAATCGGATCCGAAAACAGTCGTTATCAGATCCGACTGTAGGACCGTTGCATTGACTGCGACAACGATAATGATCTCGCCTCTGAATCGGCAAGTATTCAATACAACTGTCCTTTTGAAAGTGTATATATCACAATAATGAACAAATAACATAATGAAGTTACTGTAAATCTAGTTTCATCAGTGCATTTTGGAAGACCATAAACTCAAAAAATGTTTTAAAAACTGACAGAGAACACATAACCAAATATGATTTAAATGGAAAGCCAAATTCAGCTAAGGACAGAGCTCTGCATGAGGGAGATACTCCTTAGTTTTCGACAAAATTTACAAAAACTTAGATATTGCAAGTTTCTTTGTAAAATCGGTTTTCGGGTCAGCTTCGAAGTACTGACCACTGGCCCTTGGGGACTGAGAAATCAATTTATCAACAATTATTATATAATTACTTGTATCTTACCAAGGCAACGCTAGGCATAGATTTAAATATCAATTACTCTCTAAAAGCTATCATATTGTGGTTCCATTTTATCGTGGTATTCACTTTTGTTTCGATCAATTTTTGAATGTGACGTCACCGTGCTATGTAGCTGTGTATCAAGATAATACGAGCTACCCCTATACAATTGAGTGCAACATCTTCTAAACTGTAAAGAATGTTTATTAAAAAAAAACCCTCAGTTTATTCCTTTGGGGTTCAGGTTCTTGTCGATTACATTCTAATTATCCAGTATGAATTCAGTCAAGTTTATTTTATTATGCCCTGAAAAAGATATATGGAAGTCAATTTGTCTGCAATACGTCACAAACTATCTCACGTGACGCCGGACAACAATCGCAACATTCTTGATTAATCTTCTACGAAATCAATCTCGAACGGAAATCTGGCCAAAGGTTTCCGAAGGTTAACTTTCCATGGAAACAAGATGGCGACGGACTCGCCTGGGACACCAAAAAAGTACCCACGTGTAAATAATTGCATTTCTTGTGATTCTATGTCAAAGATGATAAACAAACTTTCCTTATTCCAGAGGGCCGATCTGGACGATTTTTAACGCTTCCTTTAGGTGCCAAGCATCCGCTCTATTTTTGAATACTTGAACGTCACAGAGTAAACGACGTCACAAAGAGCAGGGCGCCCTAATGGGCGGGCGTTCTCATAGTCTGGTTCCCAGTCCGCTTATGTGACATAAATTTGAATAGGAGGGTGGTTTACAACATCCATTAACCTTTGTAAACCATTCATTCTTTTACCGTCCATGCAGGACAAAGTCAAAGTGACAACGCTTAATTTTCATTCATGTCATTAATCTACAGAATGTCCTCACGTATTTTTGTCATAGATAAAATTCCTGTAGCCTTTTGAAAGTATAAAATTGATTTCTTTTACTATCATTGTGAAAAGGTAATATTTATACTAAATTCTTTCGATGACCGACGTACATGATGTGTCAACAAACTGGTTCCTATACCGTCAGGTTAAAAAACGTTGGAAACCAGTACATACAAGTTCAAGGTCAGCCATCGCCTGATACCGACCGTTATATTTGTATATGACGAAGGCATACTGAATATTGCGGCGGGAACCAACCTAGCGTTCTCAAGACTGTGCATTCTCCTTGAGTTTTAATCGAATGAGAATGATTGTAAACAGCTCAAAATTAAAGATGAAAATACAGTTTGAAAAACTTTTTTCTTTTTTCTTTCACAGTAATGAGATCATCAATTTTCATTTAATAATTTTTCAGACATTATAAAACAAGGGGAAAATGACTATCAGGCAACAATTAAGGCAAAGAGTCTGTAAAAAAAGCGCCACGTAATGAAAACAACTTTTTCTGCGATTCAATATTATTTTCTTCCTTAAAAAAGTTTTTCATAGTTTTTTGTTCCTTTTTTAGCACACTAGAATTTTACTGTCACGTTAACCTACCTTAATTACCAAGTAATTTCTAAAAAATAATGATTTCCTTCTTTTTATTTATGGTGATAAAATTATTCGAAACCATGCAGAACACTGTCAGTAGCAACTAAAGTTTATTAATTCATTTGGTCATAAAAACATATCCGAAAAAGTTTTAACATACAACATGTGTTATAATTTTTGACTGCATATATAGAGAAAAAAATGGCGGGAAATTTTTCCCGTACTTTTCACTGTATAATGTAACAAAGTTTTAGAAGCTGATATCTCAAAAAGGCAAAATAACACAGAACTTTTATCTATCAAAATGACGTTTTCTTGGTTAGTAACATGAAAAGTTTGCGTTTTTTCCTCAATGTGCCACCACACCAATTCATTTATCCCTCAATGTGCTACCACATCGATGCCCTTAAACGTGCTTCTTCGACGGACTGGTATCTTATGTAAAAAATATTGCTTGCTAGTGAAACTCTCACATTTTAACATAAATAATAATTAAAAATGGAATTCCAAGCAATTTTTTTTTTAATTGATACATGAGCTCATAAGAGGAAATTTTCTAATAATATAACAAAAATAAAGGATACAACAAATACTTCATTGTTAAATAAAAAAGAAACCCTTAGCGTACACGTAATTGAAATGTCAATTATTATAATTCATTTAAAAAACAAAAAAAAACATAAAAATGAGAAAAAAAAATAAAAACTAAACACCAGGCCGACAATACTGACACGAATTAACTAAATTATTTTGAGGAGTGACTATAAAGAGCACTTCCTAATAAAATGTGTAAAGGTGACTGCATAGAGCAATGGCTATGACGTCTCCTTTTATGACGTAACTTTTGAAGTTCCATACAAGAAAACAAAGGGTTGTTGGGCCGATTTCGTCCAAAAATCGTCGCAGTCAAGGCATTTATAAGTAACAAAGCTTCTAAGAATAATCTTAAATTTTATATTAAAGATTCATTGTTTGAAGTCAGCCATTCCGTCTCCTGTTTTTTAGAGTACATCGGTAAACGAATACCGAAGCAAGAATGAGAAAAGTTGGAATTCTGAAATCGTAAATCCAAAATCACGGCAAGTCATATCCAACACGAATTGAGACAGTATGACAAAGACTAAACAAATAAACAAAAATGAACAAGAACGCCACATAACTATAGCACTAGCAGTGTGAACTCCTACAAAAACTGAGGTATCATCAGGTGCTCCGGAAGGGTAAGCATGATCTGCTCCACGAGGTATAGCCTTATTACAATGCAAGCGAAATGTCTTCCGGTTAACAAAATGTTTAAATTCACTGCATATTCCTACGCAATTACATTCGAGGTTTGATTCCAGAGTTATACATGTACGGAATCGGCCGAGAAGTTGCGTTTATCCTAATAATACAAATCAAAAGATTCCTTTGTGACGTAACGTTAATTGTATTGTGACGTTCTGAAACGCTAACTGGTGCATCTAAATACCATTAATCAATGAATGGTACTTGAGTGTATATTTTAGCCTCGGTGTGATTGTCTTGATATAGCTGAAAGTAGACCTAGAACAACTATCAATCAATCGTCTGTAATATTGTTATTTTGTATTATGGCATGCTATTTTTTTGTGTTTAATTTACTCTCTAAAAAAGGTTATTATCAGAGATACATATTCGTTTTCGCTTTAAAGAGATTGTTAATGGAACAAAAGACAGAATAAATCACGATTACAAATGGATTTAAGAGCAAATATTGAAAGATTGATTTAGTAATATTTAAGTTAAATGATTAAAGTCATGAAAATTGATTCTTACAAATGGAAGCCAATTTATTCTCATTGTACTGCAAACAAATGGTGCATCATCGAGAAGGGTAGATTGAAATTTAAACCACTTTTTCAGTTTTAATTGTCAACAAACAAATCTCTCTCAGTTTCATATAATGAGGTAACTGCTGAATGTTGTCGAAAATGAGATTGAACATGCTTATCTATATTGTCGGTATCCGATTAAGTTTCGTAATTTCAAAATTAGTGGAACTAAACCAAGATTTATCTGTACAAAATAAGGTCTCCAATAGGCAACCAATGAAAACTTTGATATCGAAATCTACCACAACATGCGCAGCCGAGTGTGTTCAGGAAACAACTTGTGGAACAATTTTCTATAATTGGAACAGCTATCTTTGTTTAATGTTTGCGTCCAGAATGGTTGCTACATATAGCGTTACCAATGAGGCAGACTGGCGATTCTTCCACAAAAACCAAAGTAAGTTTACACAATAGATGAAAACGTTTGCAATTATTGGCAAACTGCACATTTCGACTCAATATTAGATCAATTCTTATTGTTATTATACCTAGTTTACCCTCATGTTAACACACCATTATAACTGCTGAGAATAGTCAAAAAAATAAATTTAAAATTTTTATATCGGAGTGGTATATAGTGTTCATGTGCCATTGTGCACCAACTGTTTTAAAATTAGCTTTTTTATTATTTTTGTTTCTGATTTTCTGTAGAAAACATGCAATTTGCCCTATTGTTGAATTAAAGGACTATTAGCCATTGTGTACCTACTATCCCTATTTGTGGGATTTCCCCCACAAGTGCATCAGATCTGACATTTTCATGTTTAACAAAACAGTGATTGGTTTATTGCAGGAATATGCTAAAAAAACAACAGGAAGGTGTATTTGGACCAACTTCTGTTGGTTTAATGGTATACCTAAAGTTGTCCCACGCGTCAAAACCTCCATGGGCATTTTTAAAAGTTGGCAGGTGTCGGAAGGTTTCCTGTTTTGTCAAATTGTGATCATTTATTTCTGCTTAAGGAGGTAGACCTAGGTTAAGGGACATAACTCTAGAAAATCACTTGTATGTTTGTTTAGATCATTTTCATAAATATATGCTAAGCATCTGAGGAACATAGATGATTTTAGTTCTTTTTCACATCAATGCTTAAAATTCATCCATGCAGCTGCCTGTTTCAAATGCCTTACTGATTTAAAGAATTTTATCCCATAATGTAGGTCTGCTACCTTAAGATTGTAATCTGAACAATGATTATATATCTGATGTAAATATAGATGATAACATGCCCTTTTCCATATCGGCCCTGGTATCATCCCGAGACTGTCATATCGGCCTCGAGGCGTCAGCCGAGTGCCGATATGGGTCGAGGGGTGATACCAGGGCCGATATGGAAAAGGGCATGTTATAATCTATTTATCACATATTTAATTTACGATTCATAAATAATAAAAACACTTTAAACGACATCTTTAATTAAAATGAACACATGTAATTAACTTTGATATAACAATATTATTTAATTGGAAAAAATAATACCAGGGACGATATGGAAATGACAATTCGACTATTTGTCACTTATTTTAATCAAGCAGACTCAATTTTCAACAACAAAAAAGAAAAAAATGTAATGTGTATTTGGAACAAATTTAAAAAAAAAATGAAAATAGTAGATCGGAGCTTGTTGATCTACCATCAGTGTTTTCGCTGCTAGAATCTTGTATTAGATTTTTAATGTATGACATTGTCCTCAAATTAATCAAATAAATGTCCATTTTCACTCTCTGAACCGTGTTTTTTTTTCTTCAAATTAGCGTTCTATTTGAATCCTTTGCCAGACGTAAATGCACTCTGAAGTATATTATTAACGTCACACTACTACGACGTCATCAAAATGTGTGCACCAGGGCATGATTACCGGTTATTTGCCCGGGGCAGTGATATGGATGGACAAGCATTACTTTTATTGCATATGCAAAAGTCTATGTATTACGCATAAATATGTGATAAAAGTAAGTACCACGAATGCTTCGGCGAAATTATCACTCAATCATTTGATAGCCCTTTCTATAATATGTTGTTCTTTTCCTGGATTGGACCTCTCCAATCAAGTGGAGTTAAAAAAACTCTTCGCTTCCTGTTTTCACTCGTATGGTTAGCTTTGCATTACACAACTTAAACATGTTAAACTCTGAATACATTAAGTAGCGCAGTGCGACAGTAAACAATGACCTAGTAATCTAAATATGAGCAGCCCGGCACCTGAATAGGTTTTCAGGGGCTTTGGCTACAGAGCTGCCGGGCGCGTCCCCAGGTGGTGGATAGGGGAATGCCCTGTCTTTGCGGGGTAGTCAGGTCATAATACGGAAAGCCTGACCGCGAACCATTGTAGCCAAACTGTGTGGAGAAACGCCNGCAGTGATATGGATGGACAAGCATTACTTTTATTGCATATGCAAAAGTCTATGTATTACGCATAAATATGTGATAAAAGTAAGTACTTCGAAATTATCACTCAATCATTTGTTGCCCTTTCTATAATATGTTGTTCTTTTCCTGGATTGGACCTCTCCAATCAAGTGGAGTTAAAAAAAACTCTTCGCTTCCTGTTTTCACTCGTATGGTTAGCTTGCATTACACAACTTAAACATGTTAAACTCTGAATACATTAAGTAGCGCAGTGCGACAGTAAACAATGACCTAGTAATCTAAATATGAGCAGTGTTATGGACTATGATTAGGGAACAATCAAATGATCAACACGTGCCATGTTATGCTGATAACCGGAACTATTTCATTGTATTTAAATGCCGAAAACGAAAGGCGGACCAAACGAGTTTTCGAAAAGGCCTAAATTTACATATTTTTTTTTTATTTCAGACTTGTGTCCTTTATTGTCCGGATACACATACGACGTAAATATAGATAGATGTATAAAGGTGTACGAGAGCAGTCACACACACTCATCAGCATCCCAGTCATGTCAGGCAGAAGGCGCATTCTTAGTGAGGATAGACAGCAAGCTTATGTGGTTGTTTGTAAAAAATACTGTGGGTAAGAATTGAAAGTTACTATGGCAAACATCTTGTAAATCATGTAATGTGTTTAATGCAATTGTGTTTTAATTCGAAGAGAAAAGAAACACCTTTTTCTTGATCTAGCAAACTTAAATAAATAACAAAAAATGACGTCAGTTTTTTTTTTCAAACGTATTGGTGTCTGTAAATCTCGCCACGTGACACCAATTCAATCTTTGAAACAGAGGCGCTTGCTACGAATATCACCTCTGCTAGACCGTTTACTCCATATTGGATTTTACCAAGCAGCTTTCACCGTGACGTCGTACAAAATCTGACGTTTTGAGAGACAACTCTCCAAATCTCCGATACAACTGTGCATAGCTCTTCCTCCTCCAGATGATCACGTGATAATGGCGGAGGAAGAGATATGCACATCTATTTTTGGAAAATGCATCTCTCCTTCCGGTGATATGGCAGAGGTGTTAATGTAACCGAGGATGAGTTTTACTCACTGTTTCGGAGATTAACTGCAATTTGAAAACGTCCCCTTCAAAACATGACGTCTAAGCATTAAGACTTTTATTAAGGGAGTACGAGCGTCAGATTTTAAGAAGCATTCTATATCCTCGGGTATTATCCATTCAAACAGCGCTAATTTTTTTCTGCACATAGATAACATTTTCTTGGTCATAAGTCACTTTAAAATACATAAAATAGATTGTGTATAAAATTTAATCAACTTCCAATTATAATTTCATATATTTAAAGGCCTATAAACATCTTATGCAAATTGAAGAAAAACTCTAGAGAGATCTGTTTCCCGCAAAAATTTTGACGTCTTATATCTAAAAAATTCCTACATAGATTTTCAATTTTTTTTTGCTGAAAGTGGTTCCGTTAGTAGCGCTCTTCAAAACAAAAGGTCAGAATTTTAATTCTAATCACTCGTACTCCCTTAAGTCATATATAACTAAACAAATGCAATCTGGAAGTTAAAAGACTGAAGAAGACTTACGGATCCTATTGGTCAATTTATGTCTCTTTGATGATTGTAAAATCAAATCATTTCGAAGACCAGACATTTTAATTTAATTGTTAATAGAAAACAAGTAGCATTGTTGACTTTTAAAACAAATATACCAATACTACATCAGTTTATATCAGAATCAAACGTGGCCCAAGTATCCCTACAGTTAAAAATCCACTGCCATTGAAATCCTTGTATATACTAAAGGATAAGTGTATTTTACAAAAATGTGAATTATGTATCATATCTCAAGACATACATACAGATTTTAAAATTTGTATCAATATCAGTTTTCTATCTTGGTCATCAAAACGGTGCGTCACTCGATAAGTTTTTTTGTGTCACGTATTCGAACTTCTCTGATTTTATCACAGTTTTTTTTTTTTTTTTTTTTTTTTTTTTTTGCAAACTGAAACAAATACATCCTGAGAAGACTTCTTACAAAATTAATGAAATTCTTAATATTTCTTCACGGTGCTTTAAGGAAACAAATTTTCAATGCAATGTCGATGAAAAGGTATAAAGGGGTTATGTTTCACGGCCAAATTTCAAACGCTTGCAACTCCAATAAAATAGTAATAGTGCATTACATGCCATCTCACCACGTTTCGCAAAATTTCAAAGTGCCAAGGGGCATAACTCTAGAACCATGTGGACCTCTGAACCCAAAATTGAATTTGGTTTGTATTTTGTGGTAAACAACTTACATACCAAGTTTGAAGACAGTATTTTATTTCATTCACATGTTAATTCACATGTTATCAGTCCGAAACCCCTGTGGACCCCTGAACCCAAGGTCATACTTGGTATGTATTTTGTGGTAAACAACACACATACCAAGTTTGAAAACTGTATTTTATTTCATTCACCAGTTATCAGTTTGGAACCATAAAATTCGAAAAATTTCAAAGTTCAAAGGGGGATAACTCCACAACCCCTAGGGCCTCTGAACACAAAATCGAAATTGACCTTAGTTTCGTAGTTAATTTACATGCCATGTTTAAAGACTGTATGCTATTTCTTTCACAAGTTGTCAGTCGAAAACCTTGGGGGAACCTCGTCACTACATGTAGATTGATACAATAAGTAAAATGACCGATCAGTATTTTCTGCTCAAAATTATCTTTTGACATTGCTCTTAGTTCCATTAATATAAAATCGTAAAAATTCTGAACATAAGGAGTGATCTACCTTAAGCAGGAAAATTTCACCAATCTCAGAGGTAAACTTTTTAGGGGACAGAACTGATGTTTTAGAGGCTATAGATACTTACTACCCTCAAAGATTTTACAGTAATAATCAATTTAATATACATCCGAAGCAGGTTGCAGAAAGAGACTTGATGATTGCGAAAAGAAATTTGAAAAAGAAAGGAAATGGGGTAAATTTCAAGGAGACAACATCCCATATCCAGGTTAAAACGACCCAAAACAAAGCATCTAGGGGTCACCGTACGGTGTTAAACACAGTGAGGAACCTCACACCATATNAAAGGGCCATGGGACGGGAAATTCTGACTGCCACTGGAAAAGTAGGGTGAAATCGTCAAGGGCGGGGAATTTAGCCTTGTAGCCGATCACCTACGGACCACCCCGAAAAGAGCTTGCTACAAGAGTTCTTTAACGTGCAGGAAGCGTGGCATTTCTTCCCACACGTGGACCTGAGTTTACATCCCATCCGAAAGATGGGTTGTGTATTTATTAATCCCGCACAACCACGGAATGGGTCCTATTTCTATATCCCGGGACCCTCGGGGTCCTCTGTTAGGAAGACTCATACTCCAAGCTCAGAGGATGCTGCGGGCCTATTCATGAGCCGGGACCGCGCACGGCGGGTCATGTTTAAAGACTGTATGCTATTTCTTTCACAAGTTGTCAGTCGAAAACCTTGGGGGACGGACGAACGGCCGGACGGACGGACACACGCCTGAGGGTATTATATAATACCTCGTCACTACATGTAGATTGATATAATAAGTAAAATGACCGATCAGTATTTTCTGCTCAAAATTATCTTTTGACATTGCTCTTAGTTCCATTAATATAAAATTGTAAAAATTCTGAACATAAGGAGTGATCTACCTTAAGCAGGAAAATTTCACCAATCTCAGAGGTAAACCTTTTAGGGGACAGAACTGATGTTTTAGAGGCTATAGATACTTACTACCCTCAAAGATTTTACAGTAATAATCAATTTAATATACATCCGAAGCAGGTTGCAGAAAGAGACTTGAAGATTGTGAAAAGAAATATGAAAAAGAAAGGAAATTGGGGAAAATTTCAAGGAGACAACATCCCATATCCAGGTACAAAGCATCTAGGGGTCACCGTACGGTGTTAAACACAGTGAGGAACCTCACACCATATAGCAGGCCCTAAATGTCTCAACCCCCCCCCAAAAAAAAAAGGTCAAAAGTGGAGAAATCAATGGAAAAAAACCAAATCCAATAACCCGAATATCAAGAAACTAAAATTTTATAAGAAGACGAGCCAATGACCAACATATTCCTGACTTGGGACAGGCGCAAAAATTGCGGTGGGGTTAAACTCGTTTCCTTGGATCCAAGCCCTCCCCTATGTGTGGTGAATGGCTAAAAAAGACTCACAGTAAAAATCAAAGTAGAAAAAAGTACAACTTATCAAGACGAATACTCTTACAATGAAGTACATGTACATAAAACATGAAGAAAATACACGCGGGTACTGTCCGGACAAATGCTCGCAGTTACTGACAGTAAGCTAAGGACATAATTTCCGTTGACTATGATACCAAGTCTTCTTACATATGAAACTTATACTTCTAAATATATTATCATCAATTATGAAAGAAGAATATGAAATTTGCAATTCCAAATACTGCCAATATGAGAAATTGTTTAAATTTAGTTATAGTGTAAAGCATTTAGGAGATGATCAATATTTTTGCCAGCAAAAACCAGAAGTAAAGATTTAACAGCAATGCTGTACTTATATCTTTTATGAATAAGTTTGTTCAACGGATTAATAAGTTTGGAAGGACAATTTTTGAATTTATGCGCTTTGTAAATGGTATTCCCATAGAAGTTTTGATGAGAAATGCCCTGTTGTATAAAAGCCCTGTATTAAATTTGAAATTCGAAAGTGTACTTCATAAAATGGCTAGTTGACATGTCATCATTCTCCATTGTTAAAATATATCCTAAATGATAGGAAACGTCGTAAACGCAATTAAACCGAATAAATCAGTAAAACTATAATTCTTCTTTTCAACAGGTAGCACCAGACCCAAGAAAGAGTATTATATACAAGGTACGAAAGATGGCAATGGTATTTGGAGATATGAAGACAACACGAAAATATCCTACCTCAACTGGGCAGTTGACCAACCTGATAATAAAGTGTCAGAAATACATTTGATTATATGGATAAATGATGGGAATCGGTTTCACGATGTAACTGGACAATACGGTTACGGTTACGTCTGTGAAATAAATTTACTATAGTTGTTGATGGAAGTCGGTTTAATGTCTGTGAAATAAATTGATTGTAGTTTTGATGGAGGTCGGTTTCACAACGTAACAGGACAATACGGATACAGTAACGTCTGTGAAATATAGATTACACCAAAAGATCTCGTTCATTACCATATTTTGTCCACTAGAGATAGTTGAATTTTAAAATTTTAATTGCAAGGTTTGCCGAGCATTTTAAAATTTTTAAATTTAATTATCGAGAGTAGATAAAATACGGCAATAATCGGGATAAAGTGGTGTAATCTTTTTCTATAATGTTAAATGATAAACACCGAGAATTGTATTCCTAATGCATTCGGCGGGAAATAGCACGGGGCTTTATTCAACGTAGTGAAAATTTATCTTATGGATCAGAACCGGTTTAAACTTGAAATATCATTAGAGAAATAGATCTTACGGTTATTGATAGAAGTCTTTTTCACGACGTAACAGGACAATTAAATACGTTAACGTCTGACAATAAATTTATTATAGCTGTTGTATTTTTGTCACTCCACAACGAAAAGACGCCGTGGCACGATTTAGGGATTCGGTGGAAGCTTTTGAGAATTAAAAAGTTTATGTTATTGTATGCGCTAGTATAGAAATACATGTATGTGTTCACTAACATTGGTATGGGTACAACTCAAATCCTTACTTAGATTATGGCCCAGCCCCTGAGTCATGATGTTATGAGTGCAAACATTGCAAACATTACCCTGGTTTTTAATCGACCCATTCTGCGAGGAGAATTTTCTATTATGACTGAAGAGACAATGTGCGACCTATTTGCGAAGTAATCACATGTAAAAGATTAATAGGATCTTGCATAAGATCAGATTAAAGATCGGGATATCTTTCATGAGTGTAAGAATTTCGTCTTTTCTCGAGTTGAGCGTAGCGAAACGAGAGGAAAAGACGTATAATTTCTTACACGAGTGAAAGATATCCCGATCTTTAATTTTGGTCTAATGTAAGTTCCTATTTCTTCCGTAAAATAGGAAAAGAAACAAACGCCTGCAATCCTATATGGTGTGAACAACGTCGCCGCCATTTGAGTGTTCTTTGCATTGTGACGTCGGGTGTTTTATGACGTTTAGTCATGGTAATGATTGTTTTATCACAAAAATGAACACTTTTGGTTGGTTATTTACCTGTACAAGATGAGTTCGCGTGCATCGATCTTACACGGTTCATCTTACACTTACCATTTACGGAAGAAAAAAATTTCTTATCGTAACAGCTTAATTATTTTACGAAAGGATATGGAGTAAATGAACCTGAGACCAATAAACATATGAAAACACCAACCGAATAATTTTAATGAGCTGTATGACCATTTCGGAAACTACTTCCCCATCAGCAGCACTAGAACCCAAACAAAGGAAATCCATAATTTAAAAAAATGTTTAAAATGCATAAAACCAAACGAAATCTAAAAAATTTCAACATCTAAAAATGTTTTGCTGTAGTAGGGGCTTTGGAATTTTCAATATCTATATTATTGCCACACTTACCCTTGCGGCTTGACAGCATAACAATTAAAAAATAAAACATATATACATTTAAAACAAAAAAAAAATATGCATTTATGTTGAGTCCACTCTCCTCAGTGCTAGTGACTTTT
>MJUU01065882.1:34883-56456 GCA_002080025.1 Modiolus philippinarum
CGCTGTTGCTAACGTTCCATAGAGATTGACGATAATATGTTCATATCAGCGCAGTGCAGTGATAATAGAATTATCGTCGCTCCGGAACAATTGAAAATCAAGCAAATTAGCAATAAATTACAATAATGCCAAAAGGAAGAAATATTATGATATTTGTTCTAAAGATACTTTTAACATGCTGAACAAATATACCTCTACACATTGCCTACAAATCGAAGAACAAAAAACAAACAAACAAACAAAAAGTCAAAATATCGTATTATCTATCATCCTGCATTTTTTGGTCAAATTATCAGCATTTATACGTGTAGGGTCCCGTACCCCTATCCTCACTCTTCTTAACTTGATAAAATCACGCCCTGGCAATTTTATCAGTTTCCAAGGGCTTGGGCTACAGAGATGCTAGGCCCGACCTCAAGTGATGGATATAGTGCAATGTTCTGTCTATGCGGGGAAGTCGGGTCATAATATGGAAGGCCTGACCACGAATCATTGTATCCAAATTGTGTAGAGAAACGCCACGCTCCATGCATTGTAAAGACCCCTTGTATATTTTTCTACGGAGAGCAGACTCACTGGGAGTCGTATTCAAGTCTAAATTTCCTACCCCTACCCATTTCTCCCCTTTTCTGTTTTGCCCCGGTTATTCCAGTTCCACCTTTTTAAACACTTAGTAATCAATTAATCATCCACGTATTACGCTTAGGGACCGACCATTTAACCTGAAGGGGGGGGGGAGGTTATGTTTTTTTTTCGCGCGAAACAAATTATTTATTTTTTGCACGCGTATCAACAAAATATTTTTTTTCAAAATTAACATTATTTTTTTGGACAGAAAGCCTCATTCAGAAATTTTTTTTTTCATCATTTTGGCAGCCAAAATATTTTTTTCACATGAAATCAGATCCAAAATATTTTTTTAGAAAAAAACCATAGCCCCCCCCTTTCAAGTTAAATGGTCGGTCCCTTATGTTGACTCTTTGCGTTCACATATAAATCTATGAAAAAACAAGCATCTCGCCCATCTTCGAGGGAAATTTTTCACCAATCACGCTTCAAAAAGGGTTATTCCTCCTTCTCAGCTGTCTTGTTATATCATGTATGCCTGTCGTCTGCACGATATCTTCTTTCACTTTGTATGTCCTCTTTTACTTTATCATGTCTATCTGTCGACCTGTCTGACTGTCGGCCTGTCGACGTGTCAACCTTTATTCGCAATTACATGGTATACCTTTTACTTTATATGTCTGTTATCTTTATAGTGTCTACATGATATTTCTAAACTTGCATTGTTCTTGTCCGCCTGTCGATTTGTTAATCTGTTGTTGATTTTTACATAAAGATAAGGGTCATAGTTAACATACTAAGATAGTCAAAATATTGGCGACCTTAAGTCCCTAAAGTTATCGTAATTTCTTTATGAAGGGATGCGGGGCCGCTTTAGTGTAGCATTCTCATATAAATATTTCAACATATACAGCGTGTTTAGACATGTAAAATGTAATAACTAACTTACATGCAAATGCACATGAAATATCAAGTTGCTAGGACTACTGATACAGGCTGTCTTAATTGCCTGCAAAAAACTTAATTGTGATAGTACATACATGACTGAGGGTTAAGGGCACAATCTGGATGCGGACATAACTAAGAAGTCGTGGGCATGGTATTGGTATGTTTTCCTCAAGACAGAACTGATTGTCAAATATGGCTAGGACAATTAGTAGTCTGTACTAACTGCTTGCGAAAAACTTCACGTAGTCAATCATGCATGACTCGGAGTTGGGTCATTTAGGAAGGAAGGTATTTGAGTTAAATTGTACTGAATACTATCGCTATTCACTATAACTAACATTAGCATTACAATTCTCTGAAGTTCGAATTATTAAGGGTCTCTAAGTCTCTCTTCTACGACTTTTTGTCGCAGGTGAGACAAAATCGTATGCATTTGTGAGTTTAAATAGACTCTTTAAGCAAGGGTACGTTACCAAAAACTTAAGTCATTACTACAGGAGTTTTACGCTCGACATTTCGATCTTGTGGATCGCTATGAGATATCTGTTTCCCAGATGACAACAGATCGTTTCCTCTACAACTTAAGTTTGTTTTTTACTCTATCGGATTTGACTTGACTACCGGAGTTCAACACGGCGGGTAAGCAGGAGATGCTTACTCTACCGGTACACATGATCTCACTAGTGGTTTTTTATCGGGTCCATGTTGGTCATCGGTATGTGTGTCTTCATTTTTCATGTTTCTATTCGGATCTGTGCCCTATATCTATTCAATATATAGTATGCATTTCGAAATGACCCCATTATATATACGAGTGTGGTGTAGGAAATAGTTCGGTATATGGGGCCTTTTCTACAGATTTATACTGGATCAATTATCTGAATGCAAATATTTTAAGAGGTGTGCCTTTAATGATGATTTGAAGCGATTTGTTCATGTTCAGATAGTTATTACTACAACCAGTTCCATGCATTCCATGTATGTAAATAACATTGATAGTTAACTTTTGTTTACAGGTAATAGCTGTCCGATCACATGCGTCAATAATAATAGGCCAAAGGGCCAATGATGTGTGTTTTTAGAATTTTATTATTCATCAAACGTTATATTTAGATTTAAGCTTGACGATTTATGTCAATTCTAATAAATGTATAAGATACACAGAACATAATGATAATAATGGTGTTAATCAATTAAAATCTATTTATTTATTTTCCTTCATTGCAGTTTGCATTGATTAAGAGAGTGTGAAATGACATACTTAGTCCGTGCATATATCCGTGCATATATCCCTTTGAGATCTATACCAAGAAAAGCCTGATATGGCATTAGAGCCATATCTTTTATCCCGTACTCAAGTGGAGTCCTTGTTTCTTAGTGTTTCCGATGTTGTCATTGTCCATTGATTGTTCGTTCTTTTGACTGACGGTTCGGTTCGGTTCTCACTCACTTTACTATAACCCCGCGAATAAATCCAAAACTGAAAACCGCGAAAATTTCGTTCGGCGAATATAAAGCACTTTACATTAGAAAGTAAAATTAAAATAATCGACCTACACCAACAATTTAATTTATAATTATTCTTTTAACAGGAAGTAGCAGATCTATGAAAATGTACTACATACAGGGCACTAAAGATGCCAGCGGTGTTTGGCGATATGATGATAATACGGAAATATTATACAAAAATTGGGGAAACAATGAACCTGACAATAAGCCATCAGATTTCCATTTAGATATCTGGATTAAAGGTGGTCACAAGATATATGATGTTACCGGAGCCTTTGGTTACGGCTATGTCTGCGAAATAAATTTACAATAAGTCTATTGTTTCGTCGTGTGACTCCTAAACTTAATTAGAGATAACTATTCGAATACAATTCTCACAAAAACATTGCATGAGGATTCAACATTTTTTTTTTAGACGGGACTTTGTGTTTTTTGTTCGGGAGTCTATTCATATTCCGCTAAATGAAACTTGCATAAAAATTTCTTTCCAGAATTCTGAGGATTCATGGCATTTATAATACATACGTACAGTATTGTGTTTGATAATGGCTGTTATATAAAAAGAATTGAATCTTTCCTTTATCGCAGGGTGATTTTCTGCATATGCTGGAAATATTTGCGAACTGACAAAATTATTAGCAATGCAAAAACTTATAAGTTTGATGTAATTATTTTATATGTCACAGAAAACTGTCTGTTTTAATAAGAGACTGTAAGTATTTTGGTTTATTTTATATCAGATTAGAGTAACCTTTTGTGATTGGTGTAGAGGTGGTCAGGTGGTGTTCATTAATCTATGGTGTTTATCTTATCAGTCAATATCCCGATATTAGCAGGTCCAAATTTTCTGACATTGACCGTAGATTTTAATTCCATTCACAATACAATTGTTTTTTAGCGGTTCACGCCTATTACATTGGACATTTAATGATAATCATTGTAATCGTGGGCTTCTCGGAATACTTCAGGAAGTCATAAAAACTTGGAACACCTCGATATTTTATATTGATGTGTATGCTCTGTGATTAAAGGGACTGTCTCAAACTTTGCATTTATCATAAAGACCATCTCAAACTGGCCATTTTACACTAATTGGGATAAATTACCATAGTTTATAGTGTTGGTAATAAATTCTGATAAATTTAATGGTTCAACTGGAGTAAAACATTTCTGTCTTCCCATCAGTAATATTTATTATCCATTTCGTCATTTTGTTTATAGCGCCAAGTCAACACATTTAAAGTTAATATGAAAACTAATTTGACGTAAAGGAAAAAAATGCCATTGTGAAAACTGGCGGCAAGACATTGCTTATATCATAGAAGATATATGCAACTGTACATGTTTTAAATATGCATCGTTTGTATTATCATAGATTATACATCTATGGTGTTATAATTAAATAAGAGAGTAGAAAAATAAAACTGCTAATATTAGATAAATTAAACTATTCTTTGACTGAAATTAAAAATTTACTAGTTAATATTCCCACAATCTTTTATACTGTATGCGTAAATGAAAGAAAGGAAAAGAAATCACTGGTGATTTCTCAAATCTGGGCATAAAGAAGTATGGGCATTAAGGCGTGAACTTTTTTATTCATGTTGGGTCATTTTCAGGATATACTCAAATGTTGTCGAAAACCGTTTTAGGTGGTCTTTGGTATGTGTACTTATCAGCAATAGAAATGAAATATGCCACACTTGTATGTTTTCTGACTTATCAGCAGTCGAACATGGCTTTAAAAAGCATTTTGTGTCAGTTTTAGCTATTTTACAGCGTTTGAGAAGATGGTACTACTCAAAGGACACCGAGAACCAAAACCAATTTTTTTCCTGTGAACGTATAAACATTTGCCCTTCCAAATGACAATTAGTTTATTTTGGTTTTGGACATCTTCAGACGTCCTATACAACGACTTTTAACAAAAACCAACAAAAATTGTGAAAATCTGTCAAAATTAAATCCAAGTGGCAAGTTCAGTGGTTGAATCATTTACCCAAATGTACGAAAATGAATTTGAATTGTTTTTGTTCTGATAGTGTATATAACAGAATTTGATGATCTCTTAAATCTGTTTTCGCGGAGATTTAATGCATTCTCAAAATTAGTATGATGAAAGAAATGAATTCACAGGTAAACGGCTATACCTCTTTACTTGTTTGATTTGGCAAATTCACTCTGTTTGGACTTACCAGTGGATAATTTATCTCGACTTAATCAAAATGCTTCCACCGTTCTACTTTTTTCATAAATAGGATGTGAAACTCTTTGAAGGCGTGTAAAATGTTGCTATAGGATTAAACGCTGATTTTTAGGAAATTATCTATGTATAAACTCCGGCAGCTCATTCACAACATATCCAACTATGCGAGACATAATTAGGAACGATAACTCTCGTATGTTTGATTACATTCCTGTAATCGTGCAGATGTTATTATGTATCAAATATGATCATATATTTTGTTTTTAAGATAAATCAATATATTTGGAATTTGTGTAATTTAGTTTCAATGTTTTTTCTGCCACTTTATAATAAAAAAAAAAGCTTTTACTAGTTATACCATTTCATTGTACAATTTACCCTAAAACCTGATTTTCTATTCTTCCTTTTAGATATTAATTAATTGATAATTATAAACTAAAAATGACAAAGTTCAAAATATGTTTTTGTGAAATCATATATATGATTAAAACTTGTTCCTGCAATAATTTTTGTGATCTACCTCAATTAACTTATTAACTACTGTACACGGTTGTATATTGAAGTACATGGTTGTATATCGACAATAATTCGACACCTGTCCGACAACATTTACACTGCATTGGAATAAACAATTAATTCAGTCGTAACAGGTGACAAATTAACAAGGTATCCAAGGCCTTACAGGTGACCAATGAAACTATTCGAGACATAGAAAAGATTGCATACTTCTCTGAAATAATGTATGCGGATATTTGCTTTTAACAGGGACATTTTTTGTAATAACCTTTAAATTTCTATGTTTTAAAATCATGTAAAAATTTAAAGAATAATAAAAATCTTCAAATCGAACGAAAAGATTTTGATAAAAATCAATAATTTGCTGATGGAAACTACTACATCGATTGAGCGGTTGCCATATTGAATAAGAACGATTTACACCGAAATTTTAAACTCAAAATGGAACTACATTCCTCAATACCTAAACTGACAAAAATGTGATATTTTTAAAGAACAATTATTGCAGATATTGGAACTAGGTCCAACTGCTTTAGAAATTAATTACAAATTAAATATTTCGAGTAGAACGGGGTGGGGGTCTTGGGTTTTTCACGATTTTCTATAGGCCATAATAAAAAAAAGAAGGGAAACGGGGAATGTGTCAAAGAGAACGACCCAAAGGGGAGCAACAACAACCCAAAGCCATATACGCAATAATGCATATAATCAAGAAAAACGGGTCTAACATTAAAATGAAATTGGAACTAATTTCCGAATAATTTAAACTGATAAAAATCATACCATCAAGGACGTATATTTAGAAAGATAGGAAACTCGTACACAATCCATGTTGCAATTAAAAATATACAGCGAAGCATTTGGTATGCTTTCACTTTTGAGCTATCTTCTTAAAAAGTTGTTTATGGATATTAATAGAATTATACTTTCCTGAAAGCTGAATGATTTTTATATCCGAAGAGTAAATTTCGTTACATTACAGCGTGTAGTTTCTTCAATACACTTGATTGAAATTTGTAATCAAAATATTTTCGTTGATTTTTTTCCACTTCCGGTTTTCATCGGTAAAAATGCACCACGATTTTGAACTAAAGGCTGTAAAAGTAGTGCACAGAATTTCATAAATTTAATATTTTCCTGAAGTTTAACACTACTGTACTCGCAGAACAATTTTTGTGACTATCATTATTATATTTCCGTTGTTATAAGGCTGCAAAGAGAGGGTCCCAAAGTGAAAAATCTCACGCCTCTCGATATATTTCCAGATTATCACGAGATTCTTATCCTTCTGAATATACGTCCTAGATACCATTGAAATCAGAAATGATTGAAGTTTATGAATATCTAAATATCGAAGTTACTGTGAAACTTCGGGGTCCATGTTAACGACGTCTTTATTTTTTGCACTACATTTTTTGTGGAGCATATTCATGGGCAAACGGAAATATCGAAAAATATTTCCGTTTGGTATTCATGACGTTGACCAATGAAAATGAACGTTACAATTACATTTGGAATTATAAAATCTATAAAAAATTGGAATTCAGATTTATATTTTTTGTTGTTGAAACATAAAGATGAAAGTATAATTTATATGTGAAAAACACAATATAGATTGAAACTGAAATGTTTTAGATAAAAAGAAATTATACAAGAATAGTAGGGGTCAACTCCTAATTGCAAGAGAGACAAACTTAGCATACATAAAGTGAAAGGGTAGGGAGTAAATGTGCAGAGGACAAGATCACAATATATACAAGAACTCCCACTTTAACAGTGGATAAATTTTCAAATGAATACCGAAGCAATGGACTTAGAGGCATAAAATCCAAAAAGGATCACCACCTCTAAAACGGTTCCATGTTCAAAGACTGAAGGCTCTCTGAAAACAATATTATTAGACTCCAAGGACAATCTATATATTATATATATAAAAGACTGGGGCCAAAAAATACAGCGCTACATGCAACACACAAACTGACAATTGATCCCCCAACAAAAAAGACGGGTATCATCAAGGTAATCCCGGGAAGGTAAACAAGATCACAATGCAGGCCAAATTTAATATAATAAACAGAGTGAACGCTGACCCCCATATTTGCAAAAGCAAACAACTAAATTATGATTTGAGAAATGAACTCGGATATAAAACTACACATGAAAATTAGATCCAACTGACCTATACTGACTGACCTGGACGTAAAGACTAAGTAAGTTTCATTCGCACACTATGTAACATTGTGACAATTCATAAAAAATCATATCTAACATGATTTTTTTTAATTTATTTTATTTTTCCTTAGTAACACCCTTGTCAGATATTATTTGATTTCTTCAAATTCGTAAAATAATAATTCTGCACCTGGGAATACATTGAAATTTAGAAATATTTTTTCATTAAGTTATACATTCATGGTTCGTGTATTGCTTTTCTTTTTTTAATGAAAGCAACTTGTTTCTTTTGTTTGGTTGTATTTACAAAACAGTTTTTTAAACTAAATTGTTTAGTTTAAACAGTTTTTAAATTAAATCTAACTCTAATTATAGTTCAATTTAAATATCAAAAACGGAAATTTTAGTATTTGCGGATTCTCATACAAATGTAATTGTTGATTATTCAGTGATAACAAAATAAATAAAATAAAATACAAATGTTAAATTAAATTAAATAACACAACATGTACTTATTTAGGGAACATTATCACGATGTAGACTGCTTTTGGGATAGCGATATGGATTATCCATGTATCAGTCCATATCGCTATCACTCTAGCATTCTATACATAATGATAATTCTCTCTACACAAGTAACTATTATGTATAGAATAATAAATGTTAAAATCGGTTTTATATGCCCAATATTAGACAGAGTGCTTCAGTCCGATTTAATAACAAACTAAGCATATTCAAGTGTGACTCGTATTGAAACTATATATGATTTGTAGAGTATACAATAAGTTTCCGTAGTACGAATATAGTCGACTGAAGAACCTGACAACTCTTCATTCTATACCAGTCCATTGGATTATATCGTGAGACATTATGCTGGGCTTGATAAATTAATCGTATTTTCGTCTTATTCCTCATTCCTAATAACTAATTCCAACATTTTTAGATCTGAAAATTTATATCAGCAAATTTTTGGTCGTTCCCTCTCCGGGACTCGAACCATCGTTGTAGTGACATCTATGACAACAACGCCTGCACTTCGATCAGCACCATAGACCACTCGGCCAACTAGGCTATATAAAGATATAGCTTTCGGTAACCGGATGATACCTCCTCGCAGGTTTAAATAATGTTGTGACATAATGTATCGGAGCTCAGTGCAGATCAGCTGCGATGAAGCACAGAGAGGATTCATTGTCTGTCGACAAGGAATGCCTTTTCACAAAGTTATAGTTTTAACATAGTCGTCTGAAGTATGTGAAATTCGTCATGCCATACCAGTCCAATGGATAATATCGTGAGACATTATACTGAGCTTAAAAAATTATTTGATATATTTTCCTAAAAATCAGCTCAACATTGAAAGATCTAGCACCCTAGACCACTCGGCTATCTAAGTTTAATAGTATTAATCTTATATTGTTACGAAGTACATGATGTATATGAGTTCAATGAAGATAAGTTGTGATGAAGTAACGTAATAATGCCGCCACATCAAGTAAATATAGTCGTCTGGTGTATGTGACAACTCTTCATACCATAACTGTCCAACGGATAATATCGCGAAACATTATAAAGGGCTTGATAAATAATGTAAACATTCCTTTGAAACTCAGCACAACAAATGCGCAAATTTGTAGCAGAAAGTGTATGGTAGTAAGATATCAACCGGTTGCCGGAAGCTAGTTGGATCTTTCTCTTTGAATATAATTCGTCCACAATTGTGATTGTGCTGCGGTGTAGACTAAAAACAACTTTAAAGTTTTTGTTTTTATAGAAGGATGACCATTCACATCTTGAAATTATCATAAAGTTTGGCTCAAAGGTTGTGTTAGAGTACTTATTGAAAGATTAATTTATATGGCTTTTCCAATATACTCCAAAGATTTAAATTGATGATGAACAGATTTTACACTTCATAAAATGTATAATTCAATTTGAAATTCATAATAGAGAAGGAAAGGGTTTTGTCGTGTCATGTAAAATTTCAAAGGCATTTCAGTTAAATCAGTGGTGATTGATTTTGATATCAAATTTGAAGTTTTGGTCCGAAATCTGATTCAAGATTTTTTTGTTACTTAATACTGGGATGATCATTTCTTTTGAATGTCTACAACCTTTCAATTGTTGCTACCGGACACTACCACACTGGAAGGGCAGGATTGGCGTGCCATAAAACCAGTTGAATCCACCATTTGTTTTGAAATGCCTGTACCAAGTCCGGACCATTGCGTTAGACAATTTTCCGGTGGTTTCCACTTGCTTTGTCTTTTTGTCTCATGGACTTTGGCTCTTGAATATTCTGATCAATAATTTTGTTATTATCCCCATTCAAAAAATAGAAACAAAACATTGTTGTTACTCATTGTTAACTATTTATAATTGGTACATCTGCACTGAGGAAATGTAACTTATCAAATTGCCATATGCAGAATCTAAATTCACAGTAATTTCAGTATTTTCTTAGTTATGCCGGAAAACCGATTTTATCTGAAAACTTGAAATATGAAAACTTCCGAAAATTTTATTAAAACCTAAGGAGTATCTCCCTCACGCATAGCTCTGTCCTTAGCTGATTTTTGCTTTCCTTTTAAGATCCTTTTGGTAATTTGTTCTCTGTCAGCTTATACATGTATTTCGGTTTATGGATTTTCAAATGTTTTGATTTGATCTGCACTGAAAATGCATAAGTTGTCGAAATGTGCATATGCAGAAACTTAATTCATAGTAACTTCGATGTTATCTTAGTTATGACATCGCTGGCAAATTAACATTAATATATTTTTGTGACGACATGCATTTCATTCAAATCCTCACAAATGGTACTGAAATTCAATCTATTATGAATGGAATAAAGTACCATGAATGACCTAAGCGTTGCAATATAGCGTAATTCAAATACAGTGTAATTTTATTTTCAGATATTCAAATATTTACCGAACCAAGATTTTTTTGTAGGTCGAGCTTTTTAAGTACAGTAAACGAAAATATTAAAATAACAAAAGTAGATCTCCAATGTCAAGTAGACCAAAAACAAGATTTAAAACTAACAATGAAGGGATATGGAGTAAATGCAAATGAGACAAAGACTCTACAAATACATGTTAATACTAAGCAATGGAGCAACGATTGTATTGTTGTTCTTCATCTTGAAATCACCATGACGCTCCTCTAGAATACCGAAGGAACAGGTAATAGGTTTTACAAAAATCAAAGTCTAGACAAATGGCAAAATCGAGAACACAGGGGACAGTCACAAAGCATGGAAATAAAAAACATAAAACAGAGTTTAGACACTTAAAGTGTGAACTCCCATAAAAATCGAGAGAAACCTCAGGTGCTCCGGAAGGGTATACATCTTCCCTGTTAAGGACAACCATCACACAACCAGTCATTCGTATATTGTTTTTTAGATCTGTCTGGTGGCTGGTTTGTTAATGTCATTTTCTAACCCTTAGAAAAATCCAATTAAAAATATATGGTTCGTGGTACGTGTCACGTCTCTTACCCTCAAACAGTTCCAAGGTAAAAATTAGAAACAATGGATTCAACTAGGAACAGGAAGTCTTTCAGTTGTCGTCCATATTCTATAATCAGCTGATAATTATGCAATGCAAATTACGATGAAAAGCTTTGCAATAAAAACGGACGGGAAAACAAATTAAGTCACTTTTTCGACAAAGTCGTTTACGACTACTTTGACCCTTTGTATATATGGACGATTTACCTTGGCAACTGCTGAAGCAGTGAATATTATCTGGTCCTCGATTGGATTATTATATAATTTTGTTCTTCAAAATTGGCCATACAGCTCATTAAAATTATTGCAGTTGGGGTTAACTTATGTGTTATGGTCTCATGTTCATTTACCCCATATCCTTTCGTAAAATATTCAATAGTATTTACCCTAAAACTCACCCATGCAACTTACAAAATGAGAGCGGTGTTTCTGTCGTTTTCTGGTATTTCACTTGCGACTTGTAACTTCAAGTCTCACGTTAGAACCATTGGACCGACTTCATCAGTGGTTATCCAATTTTATTATTTTATTAAATTGCGTTTTTGAAAACGCTCTGTGCTTGTTTGGACCATTTATTTCAAGAGTTATTTCTCTTGGAGTAGTTCATAATCTTATCTGCTGTCTACATTTTATTCTTTTTTTAGAGATTTGTTGTAAGTTGTTATGACTTGGCAACTGCTGAAGCAGTGAATATTATCTGGATCTCGACTGGATTATTATTATTGGATTATATAATTTTGGGAGTGTTCGGAAACGGTCTTGAAACGGATTACACGTTTTTTTTTTATTTCTAATGATTTCTTTCGATAAAGTTTCTTTATAAACATCAAAACTATTCATATATCATATAAATTTGACAAGAAATTATGAATTCTAAGTGAAATAATCTGCGTAATAAAGCCTTTGAATGAATAAACGCCAAAAATCATCGTAGTTGAATTTGCTATAACAAAGCAAGATGGAAAGACCACCTCCTTTCCCGCTGTTAAAGAAAACAATTTAAGTCACTTTTTTATTTCTACAGTAGCAAACGCAAAGCCTAAATCGATAGCCCAAAAAGTATAGTTGTTTATTCGCTAAAGTTTTATTCGGTGCTCGTTCGGTAGGTTCATCAAATTTGTTGATGATCACTAACACCTAGGTGTTACATTCTCATCAAATTGTAAATGGAATAGCCATGTTCAAAATATTCTGAAGAGTACTACTGGACAAATATCAATACTTCGTAAGTTTAAATTTACTTTAAATCGGTATATTTTATTTAGAAAAAATCTATTTTACTTATATAAGGACCTTATTGGAATATGCTTGTGAATTATGGGATGGTTGTTCTATCCAAAATGTTAACAAAATTGAACAAGTTCAACATGAGGCAGCTTGTATAGTTAAGGGATTACCCAAATTTGCTAGAGTCGAATCACTATATTTTGAAACAGGATGGGAATCCCTTCAATCAAGACGTCACAAAAGAAAACTTTCTATGCTATATAATATTATATAACGATAATTGTCCAGTGTATTTTCATGATTGTTTAGTTCCCTTTTTAAGAGAAAATAATGAATACAACTTGCGCAATCAAACTGATATAAGAGTACCTAGAACTAGATTATAAACTTATTCGAACTCTTTTTTTCCGTCAACTATAAAATTTTGGAATGAATTAAATCAAGAAACACGTAAAATGCCAAGCTTAAACCGATTTAAAAAGGCCTTAAATAGTGATTATGATAACGTTCCCATGTATTTTTCAGTTGGTTGCAGAAAATTAAACATAATCCATACTAGAATTAGACACAGATGTAGTAACTTAAATGCTGATCTTTTTCGTATTAATTTATAAAATGATCCTGGCTGCATATGCGGATGGCCTGTAGAAGATGCTTTACATTATGTTTTAGAGTGTAGTCTATATGCCGAGACAAGAAATGAAATGAAATCCTCTCTTAGTTTCATAAATGAGTTAAAAATTGAAACCATACTTTTTGGGGATTCTGTATTAAACAATCAAACCAATGAAAAAATTTTCAAATCATTTCAGCGCTATATAAAACAAACTAAACGATTTATTTAATTTTCTGATCACATCCTTTTTCTTTTCTCTTCTTTTTTTTAAATATTGTTCCCTTTCTACCTTCTTCTTTTCTTTTTTTCTCTTTTCGTTTTTTCTTTTCTTTTTATACGATGCCTGTGTACTGATAAACCATGTGATTAATTTCTGCTGTTTATGATATTAATTGTCTTACAATTTGTATTTGCTGACGTATGTGTAATTTTGTATATTTAATTGTATGGAGAGGACCTTTGTAAGTTGACATAACTTGTGTCCAATCCAATTGTATATAATTTGATACAATAAAATATGTTTAATGTTAATGTTCGGTAGGTTATTGCCGGTTCTCCCGAGAAGCGTCTTTAACTTTGTTTAAACTTCCTGTACATGCTGTAGGCGGAGATGATAAATTCAGCGACATTTCCAACTTTTTTCATTTCAGCGACGTTATCATTTCAGCGACAAAAAACATATTAATTCAGCGACATTTTATTTCATAAATTCAGCGACATTTACCTGTAAAAGCGGTAGGTGGAATAGTATTTTTAGCAGAATACAGTCACAAATGTATTGTTCATAGAATTAACTTTTCATTTTAAGAAATTGGACATTGTTTAGGCTGTGGAATTCGGTAAGGTTTGTTTAAGGGGTTTCAAATAAACATGATTTTTTGTTAGAAAATTAAAAAAGAAGTAATTTAAGTGAAAAAAATTGATAGCTTAATGATCTAGTTTTTGAGATTTAAGTAATTGAAAATTTGTCGGGAAACTGAACTCCTCTGATTTTTCATAGGATTAACATTAACAAGGTTAACCATGAATGAATGTGACAGAATAAATCGAATTCAATGAAATTTTTACAGAATGCTCAAAAATATAAATAAAATGAAATTATGGAAAAAATAGGGGTCCATGGGCAAAAAATTATAATGCTTTTAAATGGATAAAACCCGAGTAATCCGAAAATCTGACAAAAATCCCAAAACACGAGGAGCAAACCTCCTTAACAGAGAGCTAAAGTTATTTGTTTTCATCAAATAAGTAATTTAGTTTTCAGTTTTCAAGTGGCGAATGATAATAGACACTTCAGGTCAATTTATAGTTTGTTTCTATTAAAAATAGTAAGCTTTTATCTATTTGATGGACCTGGAATCTAGCTAGTTCTCAGTCCAATTAACTAGTATTGAGGTACTCCTTTTCGCCTTCAACTACACAAAAGTACCGACTAAGACAGTTCCGTTTTCACTGATTTTGAACTTCTGCGGAATTACTCAAAATATGTCGCTGAAAAGATAGTCGCTGAAATGATAATGTCGCTGAATTTATACGCACCCGCTGTAGGGTCGTTAAGTTTCGGGTTAACTCGTAAATGGTGCTGTGATAGATTGACGCTCGTGCCTGCGTTTGTAATTGCTGACAAACATTTCAACGATACACGATTATTAACAACAAATACCAAAAACCGATCCGCGATTACAACATGGTTACTAATTGAATTATGGCAATGTATTCATGTTTCTTGAAGAAAGATGAAGTTATCCTGATGTATTATTGCTTTACTTCCTCAGTACTAACAGTTAACCCACAAATAGTATTCATTATTTGGATATTAAAATGAGCTCCAGTGCATTTAAACAAGTACTGGTGTGTAATATTTTATTTATCACATGCTGAAGAATGGGCGAGTCTACTTTTTCACAGGTAAACATGCATTATAATTATTACACTGTTGAGTCACGTGCTTCAATTTATCACAGTTCACGCCACGATATAGCTGAAATAATCTAAAGTTGGCGTTAAGCAACAATCAATCAATCAATAACTTTCTAAAACTTTCTATGCGCATTCTCCTCAGTGCAGATCAAATCAAAACATTTGGGAATCTATAAACCAAAATATGAGTAAAAGCTGACAAAGGATCTAAATAGGAAAACCAAAATCAGCTAAGGACAGAGCTTTTGTAAGAGGGTATTGCAAGTTTCAAAATAAAATCGGTTTTAGGGCCAACACAGAAGTACCGGCTACTGTATTGATGAATACCTCGGGGACTAATAATCCATCAGCAGAGGCATCGACCCAGTGGTAATAAATAACAAAATAATGAAGTAACTGTCAATTTAGATTCTGCATATGCGCATTTCGACAACTCATGTCTCCTCAGTGCAGATCAAATCAAAACATTAGGTAATCTATAACCAAAATATGAGTAAAAGCTGACATAGAACAAACTCCCAAAGGAAAATAGGAAAATAGCAAAGCCAAAATCAGCTAAGGACAGAGCTTTTGTAATAATTTTGTTTAATTTAGATATTGCAAGTTTCCAAATAAAATCGGTATTTGGACCATTGCAGCAGTACTGGCTACTGGGTTGATGAATACCTCGGGGACAAACAATCCATCAGCACAGGCATCGCCCCAGTGGTAATAAATAACAAAATACTGAAGTAACTGTTAATTTAGATTCTGCATATGCGCATTTCGACAACTTATGTCTCAGTGCAGATCTTATCAAAACATTTTGGAATCAATAAACGAAAATATGAGTAAAAGCTGACAGAGAACAATCTCCCAAAGGATCTAAATAGAAAAGCCAAAATCAAAGCATTAATTATCATACAGACGATGGTGATTTAACGAGTTTTCCCAGTTACATAAATCGTAGTTTTCACTCAGTGAATATTATAGGTGTAACACAACTAATTCGGAACCCAGTCAGGCACATATGTGAATATAGTCCTTATTTGAGACGACATAGTTCCAAAGAAGTGTTAATAGCGTCGTAGACTAAAATGTTGGCGAGTCATTATGAATTAAATTGAAAAGGCATTCAATAGTGACTCTTTTAAGCCTAAATTTATACGATTTCGATGAAAATTGAAGATTTCATCAAAGTTGAAAGCGGAGGTATTTTCCCGTGAAAACACAGACAGGAAGTACCTATCCCTTGGTTGTGACCTTCCGGAAACCATTTTTTTTCTTATATTACAGTTAAGGTCGGTTGATTTTTTCATGAGGGTTTACAGAAAGATGTGTCTTTCAGAAGAGATTTGAACTTCAGATAAAAATTCTACGAGCACAGAAACATGTGCAATTTAACATGGGAGAAAATGGGAGACGGAATTAGTTGTGTTACACCATAAACAATATATTTTCAGCGCAGGAAATGACGTCACAATATTGTGACGAAAAGTCGATGTAAACATAATGACGCATTGATATGAATTAAGAAGTAACCCCAATTAAGTTGTGTATAGAATAGTACAATATTTATATTATAAGTGTAACTAATCAACAGTAATTAATATCAAATAATAATGTAACTCGTTTCGAACAACGCAATGGTTAAACTCATTTTGGTACAATCCTGCGTTGTTTGGCACTCGTGACATGATATTATTTTGATCTTGGACTAGTCCCAGTTTTGATATAATCATGGTCGATTAGTTATTCTATGATTAGACGAATAAATACCAAAGTTTTTGTTTAGTTAAAGTTCAGTAGGTGGCTAGTTAGGCAATTATTTTTTTCAATGTAGATAAATTCAAAGTACTAGAATTAAAAACAAAACAAAAGTTACTGTGAATTTAGTTTGGTTTCTGCAAATGCATATTTCGACAACTTGTGTCTCTTCAGTGCCGATAAAATCAAAACATTTGGAAAACCATATCCCGAAATATAAGTAAATACTGATAGAGAACAAATTACCAATAGGATCTAAAAAGCAATTTCAAAATCATGTACGGACAGGGCTATGCATGAGGGAGATGCTCATTAGGTTTTAACAAAATTTAATTGAAAGTTTTAAAACAAAATTGGGTGTCGGGCCAGCACCGAAGTACCGGTGAATACCCTCGAGGACTAACAGTCCACCAGCAGCAGGTAATTTCAAAATTAAAAAAAATATATTTCCATTTCTTATGTTTATACTGGATGACCGTGTAAATAGATTGTAATTGTAACTTTTCCGGTTTCTTATGTATATATGGTGAAAGTAAATGTTAAAAACGACGATTTTCTGAAGATTATAATTGATGAGATTTCTATCAAATTCCAATTGAAACCACTTAGGCCTTCCGGAACAAAAATCAGAACTTGATTGTATAAGTTTATAAATTAACCAATCGGTCAGAATCGTGATAAAAATTCATAATGATAAGAAGAGATTAGTTCTTCACACATATTGTGTCCAGGATACATAATGGTGGCACTATCCTTGTTTGTTTTGGTATTTGTTGTACAAAGTATGTATACTAGTAACATGATTTTACTAGAGCGCACACGGAATAGGCTTTCTATTTTTTCAGCGAGAAAGTTTAGCAATTTTTGTGAGAAACTTGGGAGGAAGGACAATAACACGGTGAGCTTTAACAGGGACTATATATAGTCCCTGGCTTTAAAGGCAATTTTTTTTTTGTTATTTGTTTTTGTTTCTTTTTTTATTGAAATTGTTGGTTTAGCGGATTTTACTTCTGATTGACAATCATAATAAAAGTACCACAATTTATTGTTGGTTTTGTACTTGCAGTTTCCTAAGAAAAGTACAGAGGGGAACTTATTGTTGAGTTTTGTACATTGCAGCTTTCTAATCGAAAGTACCTAATTTGTGGAGTTTTTTTGTGAATGAAAATCTTATATCAATGAAGACTGGATAATAAAGTTGCTAAAACCGAAATAACAAATTATTCTTTTACTTTCTGACTTTCAGGACTCAGTGAAATTTCCCTATCCAGTAATTTTTACAAAATGTACTTTTCATTGTTATAAAAAAGAACCTTAAAAAGCAAAAGAATGTTTTGAAGTTTTTACATTTGGATTTATGAAGCTGTACAAAATCGGAGTTGGAGTTACCAACGCCCACCAAAAAAAAAGAAGGTATCGTTCATTTGTAATAACACCCATTTAAAATTATTTTGCTGAAATCGTTCTGCCACTTCCCCGTTGGTCAGCAGGGAGCAACATGCAAAGAACAGAGGAGGAGGCATTGGTTGCTGTCATTAAAGTGTCCGTCTGTTTTTTCGAATGTCCTTTAAGCGAAAAGTTTCGCTAAACTGTACACTTTTTTGTCGCTAAAACGTCATCATTTTTTCACATAATTGTCCACCCATTTCGCTAAAATGTCCACCCATTTTGCTAAAATGTTCTCCGACGGATATTTTCAATCTAATAGATCTTATTATGATAAGGATCGATCACCGGAAGTGGGCAATCATAAATGTTTGACAGCAGAATGTTAAACACTAAGATGGAATACATTCCAGTGATCTCAAGCTCTTTGACATGGTTTCAGTTTGAAGGTCAATAATTCCCTTTCCTCACGATTATTTCTCGTTTCACTGGAATCATTTTCTAACATATTATTATTGTTTACTATGAAGTGTACAACACTCCATGCGACTACTGCAAACTAGAATTTAAATGACAAAAATAATTCTTAAATAAGTATATTTTTTGATTGAATCAAAATGTTTAACTTACTCTACTAGAGTATTTGTTTCTTATTGTGCATATTGTACATTGTATTTGCTATAACCCTAATGGGTTCATGTCTGTCTTTTGCAAATGAAGCACTTATATTAAAATCTATTGCCCTTTGTTTATTGATACGATATTTCACGTTGAGAAACAGGAACGTCCATATTGTTTATATGAAAACTTGATTTGAAATTATATTACATTGGAACGGTGTTTCGGCCACAAAATTTCAAATTAAACTGAATATAATAATAAAAAAGCCCATATATGTTCAACTTCATGTTTTTTTTCTTCATGAGCATAAAAATGTTAACTTTCTTCAATGTCCTGCATTGATTTCAATGACATGTGCTCAGGTCAGGTTTTTGTCTATCCCATAAAGATTGTTAAATTTTATCATTGATTAACTAGTCCACCAGTCCAAAGCCTCACTTTTCAATCTTAATATTACCGAGACCAGTAAGTACATTGTTAATCTATACGTACATATGCAATATGGTAAGGTGAAATTAGAGTAGCTGACGTATCATGATAAAATCATACATGGAACTTCGGGAAACATATACTGAACAAAAAAAGAAACGCATAATTCTTGAATTTTCATATTTACATGTAAATTTTATGCAATCGCTTTGTACTTGAGAGGTAACGTACAGGGCATTAAGGAAAATGATTTAGAGGGCATTTGAACAATTTTTGCTAACATGATACGCTCTGTTAACCACCTAGGCAAAAAGCAATTTTTGCATGCTCTTGCCTAAACCACGTGACAAAAATGAACAAAATGTTGGATACATGTTGCCTACTGAAACAGTTCACAAACCCAGATCATAATTTCTTAAGATCAATTTCCAAAAATATGCAACAGCTCACGGAAAATGAGCGCAAATAAACTGTCGTTATATCCATTTGCATTTTAACATGCACAACAGGACAACAGGAAAATGCAATAATAACCGCGAATAATTGATGTTCAGCAAAGAACAATGCAAAAGGAGTTTTTTTACAAAGTTAATGACCCATTGTTGTCATCTTCATTTGACGCCTACGGTGGTCATACACTATATCATTTCCCACAGCACTTCGTAAAGTTTAGGAAAAGTGACGTTACATTCGATGAAAAGTGATGATTTTTGGGTGGAATAATTTTTTGGTGCACATCATTATTTCTTAGTATTTTGATATTTTTTAAATCTATTTAAATAGAGTATGAAATAAAATATGCGTTTTCTATTTTTGTTCGGTATATATTAATGATTTCTTTAGTGGTTTACAGACCTTGGGATAATCGCATATGGAGTAAATGCATTTAAGAGAAAGTCTTTTTCAAAAAAAAATAAAAATAAAAAAAAAACGCTTTATTGCTGGTCTTCATCAGTCAGCCAATCAGTAGACAGTATCAAACAATGCAAATCACTGAGTTGATTTCTCTTTAAGGATGAATGTACTTTATAGTTTCTGATGATATATCCATGGTTTATTTGATTATATAAAAAAGTAGTTGTCGTCCCGGGTTGTCGTCTATTAAATTTTTATTCGTTGTTTAAACAGTTACGGTGAGACCCAAAACATTCTGACATTCAGTTTAGACTGAACAAAATATTTAGAATTTGTAGACATAAAACTGCTTTAATGGTAAGTTTTCAATATATCAGGTGATTTTCACCGACCTTATCACACCTTTGTACTAGTCAATTATCGAGTCCAATGATAGCTGAGGTGACAGATAGCTCTTATATCAGATACAAAAATGGCATAGAACCTAAGGGACTACGGTTCCGCAACTCGTCCGATCTGCTAAATTAAGAAAAAAACGTTAAAGTAGACATCAAGAGCTTATGTTAGCTAGTTTCTACAATTTTAAAATTAACTTGAAAAATACGTATCATAGTGTGATTTGTTGTGAAAACTATATATATTCTGATATAACTGTACAAATTGACCAGAGTACAATAGAAACAACCAACATGAAATTAGGGACCGACCATTTAACCTGAAGGAGGGGGGGGGGTATGGTTTTTTTTTTCTGGACAGAAACAATTTATTTTTTTGGGCAGAAAGCCTACGTCAGAAAATTTTTTTTCAACATTTTGGCAGCCAAAATATTTTTTTCACATAAAATCGGCTCCTGATTATTTTTTTTAGAAAAAAACCATAGCCCTTCAAGTTAAATGGCTGGTCCCTTATCAACATTTTGTTCACTGAACAGTTTTCTTTCTAGTATTCAGAAGAAATATGTAAATGTCTAGAATTTTTGTAAAACATTATTCGATGATATTTTAACCTAGGACATGATTCTTATATAAAGTAAAAAAACTTTTGAGATTACACTGGTTTTCAGTTGATAAACTTTTTTAATTATTTATAAAGAGACGTAAGTTGTCGAAATTCGCATATGCAGAAAATAAATGCAAAGTAACTTCGGTATTTTGTTATTTATAAACTAAACTCAATATATTTTGCAATTTTCATGATTTTCATAATGAAAGAGATACTAAACTGACAAGTCTGTCACAAATTCGCCAAAAAGCGTAGTGAGCCAGTTCACTTAACTACGTTTTTTCAATGTTAGATATATCTGTTCAAACGAAAGTAATGGGTTTCTTCTTACTTATT
>MJUU01065882.1:57199-77018 GCA_002080025.1 Modiolus philippinarum
AAGATCGGTTTCTGGGTCAGCACCCAAGTACTGACTACTGGGTTGGTAAATACTTTCAGGGACTAACTGTTCACCAGCAGAGGCATCGACCCAGTAGTAATGAATAATTAAATACAGAAGTTTTAGTGTCAATGAGTTTCAGCATATGCCATCCTGACAACTTATGTCTCTTCAATAATTGCAGTATTGATATTTGGCTATTTTTAAAAACCTGAAATATACTAAGTAAATTACTCAAAATCCACTCCAAAAATGAATTATGGAATCAAAGGCGTATGTCCCTTTTGCACATAATTCTATATTCTTCCTATACTTTTTTTTATTTTTGAATTTTATTTTGATTTTTTTTTTATTTATTTATTTTATTTTATTTTATTTTTATTTTTAATTTAAAAAAAAATTTTTTTTAATCTTTATTCTTGAATTTTAGTATACAACCTTTTTCGGTTGTGTTTATATCTGCATGTTTTTCTTACATTGTCTTAACCCGTACCAAGCTGTTCTCCCTCGATCCTTAAATAATTTTGGCTTTAAATTTAGATCATATTGATTTTATTTCTCTGTAATGTTTTTATGCACCTTTTGGTTTAAGGTCTTCCAAATCTTTTGATTTTATCTGCACTTCACAGACATGAGTTGTCAAAATGGTCATATGCAGAAACTAAAATTACAGTAATTTTGGTATTTTGTAATTGGGCTATTGTATGTCAATATGTGCATATTGTAGGCTAAAAATCTCAAATTGTTACACAGAATGTTAAACTTTGAGATAAAAGCTATGTTTCTTTTTTGAAAAAAAAAATACGTACCAATGTTTTATATTCAAAAACATGCAAAAATGTAAATGTAAAAGAGAGGAGAACGGGAAACATCTACAATGGCTGAAAATTACAGTCACATACCACAATCTACCAAGGAACTACACAGGAAAAAACACAAACAAGACAAAAGACAAACGTAAACGATAGGAACTCGGGACAGCCGGACTTAGTACCGGCTCTAGCAAAAACCAGCGGTAGTGTTAAATTGGTTTATGTGAACCAACCCCCCCCCCTTTATCTTCTGTTTCTACTGAATGGAAACATTTCACTCTGTCAGAGAAGTTCTTCATCCATAAAAAACACCGTACGTAGCTGGACAAGTTTTTTGAATGTTTATTACATAATATAATTAAAAATGCAGGTGATATGAATTTTAAAAATGTCAAAGGTAGTCATCGTCAAAATATGCATCTATATTTTAGAGATTTATTAGTCCCTTTTATTATTCATCTTAATTTTTAAAATATACAGCATCGGACCCAGATAAAATTAATTATTTCATTTCTTTTTTTATTTGCGAACATTTGTTTTTGATAATTATCATAATTACCATTATTATTATTATCATCATTATTATAGATGTGTACAGCATACCCCCTCCACTAACAGAAGAAGAAAAGAGGTAACTTTTTTACTTTGTTATGACTTTGTAGGAATATATCGTACGTTTTTACAGCATGCAAGTCTTGTAATTTTAGACGTTTCAGTAGGAAGTCCGAACATAGTTTGATGCCTGTTAAAATTGCATTTCATTCACAAATTAAAAAAAAAACAATCACAAGAAACCTGCGCAAACATTCTGAAGGTGAACCTACAAAACAACTTGAAATACTATGAACCAATCGCTAAAGAGAAATAATACGTAATGTCCACAACTCAATCATAAATACTTTCAAATCGCGATATTTGTATCAAAAGGATTGTATTAACCAAGTTTCCTAAATGATCAATACTTACAAATCGCTATATTTGTCTCAAAATGTATCAACTAAGATTCATACAAATAAATTATTTGTCGCAATAGTTTGATGCCTGTCAATATTGCATTTTATTCCAATAGGAAATCATAAGCCCAGTTGACAGGCCTCAAATTTACAAGAATCAAAATTTAGAAACTTTATAAAATTAAGAAGTGTCTCCTTTGTGTAAATTCTAAGCTCTGCCTGATTTTGTTATTACTTTTAGGCCCTGTTTTCTCTGTCAACTCTTTGAATGTTTTAAATTTATCTTCATTAGGGAGAATAGGGTCTGTAAGTCTCGTCATGTGACGCCGAGAATTTACTATAAAATTAAAATTTGAAAACGTCTCCCGCCAAAATATGACGACGTAGGATTATGACGTTTAATTTTTTGTTTTAAACGTCATATTTTATCGTGCAAAGTGCAACTTCCGGGTACAAAAATTGTACCCGGAAGTTTCAAAATTCAACGAGACTTACAGACCCTTTTAAGTTGTTGAAATTGCCATCAGCAGAACTAACTAACATTTATTTGTAGCCCTTTTTTACAAAAAGTGTGATTATCTTTTCCTGGATTTGAACTCTCCCATCAAATGGGAGAGACTTACAGATCCTTTTAAGTTGTTGAAATTGCCATCAGCAGAACTAACTAACATTTATTTGTAGCCCTTTTTTTTTACAAAAAGTGTGATTATCTTTTCCTGGATTTGAACTCTCCCATCAAATGGAGGTACAAACACTCTTCGCTTCCGGTTATCACTCACATGGATGGCTTAAACCCTGAATACATTTCAAAAAAAATAGTTCAGTGTCACAGTTAACAATGACATGGTAATCTAAATATGAGCAGTTTTATGAACTGTGTTCAGGATGAACAGCATTTGCCGTGTTGGATTGATAACCGGACCTGTTTATTTGTATTTTAAATGCCGAAACCGAAGGGCGGACCAAATGATTTTTTGAGAGGGCCTGTATGTTTCATTTTTTACAACTCGAGGAATAGATGAGGATTATCGCTTATTTGACAGTCATTATATACTTGATTTTTTAACTATAAATAATTTCAGAAATATACATTGTTAACATTTTAACATCAGATGAATTTAGTAACCTGCTATTTTTCAATTAGCAGTGAACCAGTTTTCTTTCAAAGTAGGTTTCGAAGCTATGATCGGATTTTTGATTTCTATTAGCTAAACTTGAACGAAATCAAATTGTCAAAAGACAGGATACAATCAACAATTATCATTATATTGTCATATTTAATTCTTAACATTTAAATTTGACACAATGAATATAAAACCCCGTGGTAAACAACTAGTACTTTTCTTATCAAACTAGTGCAGTCGGACACTAAACTAAAATTTTTCTCGACCTTCATGTTTACGTATTAAGTGAAATGTCAAATTAAAATGTAATTAATTTAAAATCTGAAATAAAAGTGCCTCAATACAGGTTACACTGAATATTTTACGAAAGGATATGGAGTAAATGAACACGAGACCATAACACATATATGTTAATTCCAACTGCAATAATTTTAATGCGCTGTATGGCCATTTCGGAAATAATTCCTCATCAGCAGCACTAGAACTCAAACACAGAAAATCCATAATTTCAAGAAATGTTTAAAACGCATAAAAACAAACGAAATCCAAATAATCAGTAATATCAAATATAGCTAAGGACAAAACTACGACGGATGGAGTTAATCCTAATAGATTTTAGAATTTACATAAATTTATATTTTAGATAATAGTAATTGAACAAAGTGTACACATGAGATGTAATCTTATGTACAAGTACACCATATCTAAGAAAAATTAGAATTGGCATTTGTTTCATTTCAAAATGGAATTTTTTTCTTTCAACTGAATTTACTTTGTAACTTTATTTTCCAAATTCAACTCTTAAGGGTTAAGCAAAACATATAATACAGAATACTTAAACATATAACATGATAAGTATTTAAGTCAAAGGGTGGTACTGTCTTGGACTCTACAATAATTCAACAGATTGTTTTAAGAAGGTATAAATACCAGTAAAAAGATTGAGACTTTTATGATACATCGTCAAACGAATGCCGAACCAAAAAGAAAATAAACAAAAAAGCCACATAAATGAAGCACTTTCGGTATGAACTTCTTAAAACTTGGACGTATCATCAGGTGCTCCGGAAGGGTAAGAACGATATGCTCCATATATGACAACCGTCACACTGTCAATAAAAACTCTAGTGTATAGCCATATTCTGTGCATCCTTCCCATAGAGTGTTGTTATCTTTTACTGGATTGAAACTCTCCAGTCAAGTAGAGGTACGAACACTTTTTGCTTCCGATAATTATCACTCGTATATGGTCGGACGACACGAGCTACCTAACAAGACACAACTTTTTCAATACGCGATGTTGCAGTTGTAGTAACGTTAATATGTAATCCAAATATGAACAGTGTTATGAACTGTGTTCAGGAAAAGAACTGTGAAATCGTGTATAGCCATAAATCAGATGTTGGCTTGATAACCGGAACTGTTTTATTTTATCTAAATGCCGAAACCGAAGTGAGGACAAATTAGTATTCGAAAAGGCCTATAAAACTGTGGCCGAGAGCAACAGCTGATTGCTGAATATTTGGCATTAACAGTATTTTTTTATGATTAACTTATTCCGCAAAAGTCTTTCCACCCACTGACCATTACAAAGATTTAATTAACTTATTATTTATATGACCATTTTACAGCTTACTACCAAACGACGACAAGATACATGTTCCATTAAGTATTCAACACAGAGTTTCATTCAAAAGTCGATATGTTGATCACAGTGGCCATATCCACACCAGAAAGCCTTCAACTCCTACCATTGTTGTACAGTCCACTACACATGTGTCTGATGTAAATTTAAATAAGGTATTATATAACTTGCTTCAATTTTGAAAGTTGCATTCGAATATATTTTGAGCCTCACACGTAATATTTTGGCTTTAAAGGTATTTTGAATAGCAATTTGTCTGTGAATTAATTTCATCATTTCTCATTTCAGAAGCTGAGGAAATTTGTGAAATACTGACATATAAGAATTGTGATCGACCCTTCCGTAAATAACACAACGTCACTGGATGATAATCTATTTCTTATGAATACTCTGTTTTTTTCGATACAATTACATCACCCAGAATCCCTCAATGTCCGAAACGGCGTATTAATGTATACATGCATATCACTAAACGAAATAAAGGTCAGTAGTATATATGTGGTTCTAAATAAGTATTTGCTGTGGTGCGTGACCATAGGAACACGAAGTGTCGCCGATATATCCGTAATACCATTTACTCTATTGATCAGTGGAGCCGTGAGGTGGAGCTTTACCATAGGTACACGAAGTGTTCCGACATACCACGAAGTGTTGCCGATATCTCCGTACCTTGATGTACCCTATTGATTCAGTATCTTCTATCAGGTGCGCGTACCTATAGCGGAAATAACTCTTGTATTAAAAAAAACACACTCTGCATTTATAGGGGCTTTTGACCCTTAATTTTAAACATATAGACATATGTTTAACATAAGCTGCATAAAGTTTTATTTTTTTGTTTTTATTTATTTTTTTTTTTTATTTGTTTTTGTTTTTTGTTTGTTTTTTTTTCTCATTTTGTTTCCTTTTTTTTTCTTTTTTTAAACAACATATTCATTCAGTAACTAAACAAAAGTCTGAATAATGTTCATTGCTTCTACGAGATCTCCCAATTTTCGACTCCCCCACGCTCCCTTGAATTAGCGTCGATGTAAATGGCTACCCAATGTTGTCCTGTGCTGTTGTCCGGGTCCTAGTTGCACACAAGGGCCATAGGTACATTCACAGTCATGGTATGTCCAGCACATCGATGGATCAAGTAAGAAATACAGTGGTGCCCAAATACTGTGCTTCCCTCTTCCTGAACTGGTAAAGTGTTGTATGTCCATGTATGACAATGTTTCATCATGAAATTCCTTAAAGGATCTTGAAAAGGCGGTACTCCAGTCGGGTCGTAATACTCCCCCACTCTCCCTTGAATTGGCGTCGATGTAAATGGCTACCCAATGTTGTCCTGAGCTGTTGTCCGGGTCCGTGTTGCACACCAGGACCATAGGTACATTCACGAGCCGAGGTAATCTATTACGTGCATACACTCCACTAAATACGGAGATGCAGGTTCAGTATATACTGTTTAATATTTTGCACTATAATCAAACAAAACTTGTCTATTTCTGTCTATTTCTATGACATTGTCAAATTGTGCGAAATCCCATTTTATCCTAAGCTTTTATTTCCTTATTATTAGAGTCATTTCCTTTTTCGAAACCCCTAACCTAAGTTGCTATTGGAGATAATCCGTGATTCCTTATTAGAGTTATTTCCCTTTCCCGTAACTCCTAAATTGCTATTGAAGAAAACTTGTGGTGTACTTATGTTGCTTATGAGTTGATTACAGTCAAGTTTATACAACTCATGAGTATATTCAACAGTGCTCGCGTGCTCATTTCACTATATTGCTGCTGCTGCGCCAGATACGAGGTATAATTGCTGTTGCTGCTGCTGGGTGGTGGTGATGGTGAGATAAAATAAGAAAAAAAACAATTGGGACTTTGACACAAAGACGATACATTTTCACTTTTTCATTTCATTAAAGTGTGAAAGGGTCACTCTGCATTTTCCCAGGCTTGTGACTGGCTATAACTGTATAGTTATAGGCTGCATTACCCCTTTCCTCCCATCCAATATGTCATTGATTTATCTTTTACATGGAGTCGTTGCTTTATTCAGTCGATGGTGGGTCATAATCATTCAATACCTCATCAAACAGATACTGTCTTTTATCTACAGCATACTTCCAGGCCTCTCTAGTATCGTAATCCTCTTCTTCTTTCAACCTTTGGACCGTTTTCTTGATCTTTCTTTCCATCCAGAATACGCTATTGAGATAAGCGTCTTTCATCGTTTCCCTGTATTCCGGGAACATTTGTTTATCTTAGTTTTCGTGCCTTATCCTACTCATGTCCGGCGTCTATATACTTTCAACCTTTTCTCCGTATTCGGACTGATTTGCATTAGGAACTTTGTTTACTATAATATTCCATGGTGATTCCCAGTCTGAGACTTCTTCATTACATGTTTCATCGTTGTTAATTATAAACTCAGATTCCTCACTAACATGACTTTCTTCGGACATATTAGAGTTCATTTTCATATCCTTTTGTTTGTCCATCTTTTGCTCTATGTTATGACGCGATTGCTTGTGACGCAGAAGATTGAACTGTTGATTAGAATGATAATTACAACTGTCGCAGTGATACATTCCAGATGTCTTCACCCCTTGAGATTCGTTTAACAAATGATGAAACTTTACCTAGCGAAGCTTTAAATAGTTCAGACTCACAAGTATGCTCACACAACTCACGAGTTGCTCACGAGTATATTTTTGTCAGTGCTCGCGTGCTCATTTCAATATATTGCTGCTGCTATGTCAAATACGATGTATAATTTCTGCTGCTGCTCCACATACGAGGTATAATTGCTGCTGTTGCTGATGTTGAAGATTACGTCATAATTCACAGTAACTTCGGTATTTAGTTATTTGACTATATTGGTACTGGGGCTATGATGGAAATAGTGTAGGTCTGCTGGTTTTGGTGGTGGTGGTGGTGGATGTGTAGATTCTTAAAAAAGATTGATTTCTTGTTATGGAAATCAACCAATCAGAAACCTTCTTACAAAATGAACTGACCAATCACCGCCATCGATACAAATAACTCGACTCATATATTTACCCTAACCCTAACCATATTATTACCCTAACCTTTCCCATTTCTTTCCCCTTCCATGCTTATATTTATCACTGTTCTGTCTCTAAGCAGTTACATATGTATTTCTATTATGTTACAGATAGAACATTGATTAGTATAAGCATGGTTAGGGTAAGAATATGAGTCGAGTTATTTGTAGCGATGGCAGTGATTGGTCAGTTCCTTTTGTAAGAAGGTTTCTGATTGCTTGATTTCCATAAGAGGCAATCTAATAATAACTCTAATAATAAGGAATCACGGGTTATCTCCAATAGCAACTTAGGTTAGGGGTTTCGAAAAAGGAAATAACTCTGATGATAAGGAAATATAAGGATAAAATAGGATTACGCAGAATTTTGACAACTTCTAAGAAAAAGACAGAAACAGACAAGTTTTGTTTGATAATAGTGCATAATGTTAAACAGTCGTCAACGGGGGAATATACTGAAACAGCATCCCGTCCGTACCAAGTCCGTATTCAGAGGAGTGTATGCACGTAACAGATTAACTAGGCTAGTGAATGTACCTATGGTCCTGGTAGGCAACACGGACCCGGACAACAGCGCAGGACAACATTGGATAGCCATTTACATCGACGCAAATTCAAGGGGAGAGAATTACGACCCGACAGGAACACCGCCTTCCAAAGATCCTTTTATGAATTTCATAAAGAAACATTGTCATACATGAGCATACAACATTTTACCAGTTCAGGAAGTGGGGAGCACAAGATGTGGGCACCACTGTATTTCTTACTTGATCCATCGATGACAGAGGTCAGCCGAATTTAAGAGATCCCGTGGAGGCAACGGACATTGTACAGACTTTTGTTTTATTTACTGAATGAATATGTTGTTTAAAAAAATGAGCTTATGTTAAACATATGTCTATATGTTTAACATTAAGGGTCACAAGCCCCTATAATTGCAGAGTGGGTTTTTTAAATACAAGAGTTATTTCTCCTATATGAACGCGCACCTGATAGAAGACACTGGATCAATAGGGTACATCAAGGTACGTAGATATCGGCAACACTTCGTGGTATGTCGGAACATTTCGTGTACCTATGGTAACGCTCCACCTCACGGCTCCATCGATCAACAGGGTAAATGGTATTACGGAAAGATCGGCAACACTTCGTGTTCTATCGGAACACTTCGTGTTTCTATGGTAACGCACCGCCGCAAATACGAATTTAGAACCACATTATATACTACTAGGGTCGGACAGGACCAAATTTAATTTTTACAGTACTTTCCGCAAGAAACCTTCTCATTGACACAAAAGATTAAAATCGACAGCTAAATCCCCTCTCCAATTTGTTGTTTGGTTTGTATTTATTGGTGCCATATAAAGTTGTACTATTCAAGAACTGGCCTGTTCCTGAGTATTCATGCATGAAATGTAGGCGTAGGCAAAGGTGATCTTATTTTTTCTGAAGCTTCTTTGCAATACATTAGACACATTTACAGACAAAATATTACTCCTCTAAGAGTTCTCATATCTGAGATCTGGACTGATTTAAAAACTGTAATTTAAGTCACTCATGTACATCAATGGCCTATTTCTATCTCGAGATTCATAACATAACAAGAGGCATCTATACACAACATATTATTTCTTTAAGAGTTGTAGTACTTAGTATCTGAGATGGTCCAAGATAAAAAATGTCTTGCTGTTCTGATCATTCATCCAACATCATAGGCACACCAATGGCACTGAGGCATCAAATTTCTTCTTTAAACACCCAAAAGCTTTTATCTCGAAATTCTTTGAAATAATACCCACAATTATATAACCTTTAAACATGGCTCACCAGTGTAAAGGGACATTTCTAAATACTAAAACTCGAGCATGGACAGGAAAAAAAAACATCAGTCAATTACGTCATCGTGAATTCTCACTTGATTTTTTTTCCCATTGACCTCATGCTCATATGTGTTTCCAAATTACCTACTGATCAATTTGTGAATTAGCAAGTCATATTTTACTTCATTGACGTAGAAATAGCCAGAACGATACGGAAGCAACCAGTATATTCTCAACACCAGAATCAAATTCTGTATAGCAAGTTAATTATAGCGAAGGTCATTTTCGCTATTCATGGTGGAAAAACTAGCAAAAATATACTCTAATTATGTTTGTTCTTTACATAATTTTCACTTTTAGTAAATTTGACCGCTAGATATTATTACTCCCTTATGAAAATTTAATGTTAAGTTTTTACTTGACCTACGCTGAAGAGACATAGTTTGTCGAGAAATTACAAGTTGCAGCAACTTTGGTATTTAAGTGACCGACCATTTTACTTAAAGGCGGCTATGGTTTTTTTTCCAAAAAAAATATTTTGAAGCTGATTTTAAGTGAAAAAATATTTTGGCAGAAAAAATGATGAAACAAGTTATTCTTAAGGGGGCTTTCTGTCCCCCAAAAATAATGCTAATTTCGGAAAAAATATTTTGTCGATACGGTTCAAAATTTCTGTCCAGAGAAAACCATAACCCTCCCTTTCAAGTTAAATAGTCGGTCCCTTATTGCCTGAATTGTCATCCAAAATCGTAAAAATTCAAAGAGACATAATACGATAATGCTTGATACATTCTAAATAAAAAAATTCAAATATGAAAAACTTATGAAGAATATTTTATTTTGTCAGGCTGCCAAGACTGTTGCTTATATGATTCGCCATACACCTAATGATGTGTTTTTGGGTGTAACACATAGCCATGGTGTTGGTATTTTTACAAAAAGTGAAACTCTCGCAATATTCCCAGAAAATCATCGTTTGGCGGATACTGCAGCGTGTCACAGTAAGTCTTATACTATGTCTGACTATAAAATAATATAGGGTTATTGCATGAATATTGGGGAATATTGTCCCGAGTAGAATTTTATATTGCACGAGCTTGCGAGTGCAATATATATTCTACGAGGGATAATATTCCACAATATTCATGCAATAACCCTTTTATTGTATAGCAACGCTCAAAGTTTTGTTAAAAATTGGATTTTGGTTGTCGATGATGTCATGAAATTTAAGTCATATTTGCACTAGTGCAATATGGAAATTTATTGCACGCTTACATTTGGTTGCTTTCTCAGGGAAATATAATGTTGCTATACAATAAATGCTAAAACCTATACTGAAATGGGAAATTATCTTGATTATTATTTGCTAGCCGTTTTATGTTCTCGTCGAAATAACATAAATGGACAGCCCTGAAGTTGTTCGGTCCTCGTCATGAGTTGGTTAGGCAATATAATTTTACAGTCTTTCAACTAAATGACTTCTTTGAATTAGGATTGTTCTTGACAATTGACGTGTTTTTGGCTTAAGTCGTGTCATGTTTAATATAGAATTTGACTTGTCAATTGCTGTAATTTGTACTTAAGGTTTTATTCTTATGTCACGGTTGATGTATTCTCGTCAGTAGACGCTGTCTCACTGTTATGAGTTCATGTGAACGGACGCATTTCGATTGGGCGGAACTTCAAATTTCCAGTATTTTCAATTTGGCGTAAGATTTTTCAATCGGGTAGAAAGGTCTAATAAATAAAATAAGAATTGATATATAGTAAATTAAAAAAGAAATAGTCATATCCATGAGATTTTCTAATAAGTCGGCCTAATGGAAGAACAAATCCTACCAACCTGAAATCTGTAATAAAAGGTATAGGACACCATGCTCGTTTTTTCTAGAAATGAGATCAAAGTTTGATTATTTTTGGCAATTTTTTTTCGCATAAATGTACATATAGAATGCACGGCTTTTCTATTTAGATCCTTTGGTTATTTGTTCTCTATCAGCTTTTACACGTTTTCGGTCAATGGACTTCCAGATGTTTTGGTTTTATTTGCACTAATGAGACATAAGTTGTCGAAATGCGCATATGCAGAAAATAAATTAACAGTAACTTCAGTATTTTGTTAGTTATTTGTAAATATAGATGGTTACATGAACTATTAGTTACAACGAAAAAATGTACATGTTAAACGGAGATATTTTATATAGTTTGTTTACGAGCTAAGAGAGCTAATTGGTGACAAAGTGGATGAAATATTATTGGAATCACTTTTTTGATAATCAAATTGGTGAAAATGTCTGTCATAATTAAAACAAATTCTACAAGCATGCATGATTGCCTAGTAGATTTTCAAAAGATAAGTGGTCTTTGACAATTCAAGAAATTTACCAAAATTGGAAACAATCATTTTGGAATTCCAAAAGGTGAAAATGTTTGTCCTAATGGAAACAAATCCTAAAAGTATGGTTGCTAGGTAAAATTCCAAAAATAGGTGGTCTTTAACATTTTCATGATTTTTGTCCAAAATTGGAATAAATTATTTTCTAAATCCAATTGTTGAAAATGATAGTCCTAATCGAAACAAACTCTGAAAGTAATATTTTGGTTGCTATGTAGAATTCCAAAAATAAGTGGTGTTTGAGACTTTCAGTAAATTTACCAAAATTGGAATCAATTATTTTTTAAATCAAATTATTGAAATACATCGGCAAACGAATACCGAAGCAAGAACGAGGAAAGGGGAAATTCTGAAATCATAAATCCAAAATCACGGCAATTCACAGCAACACGAATTGAGACAGTATGACAAAGACAAAACAAAACGCCACAAAACTAAAGCACTGGAAGTGTGAACCCCTATAAAAACTGAGGTACCATCAGGTCCTCCGGGAGGGTAAGCATGATCTGCTCCACGCATGGCTCTTGAAAAAGAGCAAATCCTAAAACTATTTTGATAGGTAGGATTCCAAAAATAAATTGTCTTTGAGACTTTCGGGATATTTATCAAAATTGGATTAAAACATTTTTGAAATCAAATTAGTAAAAATGTTTGTCCTAATAGATTCAAATCCTAAAAGTATGGTTTCTAAGTAAAATTCCAGTGGTCTTTGAATCTTTCGGGATATCTATCAAGATTGCAATCACATTTTAAAATTCTGAGCATTGGGAAATTTGATTTTTTTTCAAACAATGCACAAAATATAAGATTATTTGCTAAAATTTCAAGAAGTATGTATGTGACTTCAAGATGAAGAATAACAATAAAAGCGTTGTTCCTTTGCTTGTTTTTTACCATGTATTTATAGAGACTTTGTCTCATGTGCATTTACTCCATATCCTTTTATTCACCAGTTGACATTTTCAGGAAATTTATAAAAGTTGAAAACGGAATCCTAATTTCAAAAGCTTATTTTGCATCAAAAGACTATATGCAACAGTTCTGCAACAAAATTTAATATCTGAATTCAAAAATGTAGGCGAAGTTAACGTCCCATGCAATATGTGTCAAAATCAATTTTCTTGGGCCTTTGTCATAACGACTTCTTTGGGTTGTTGGTGCAAGATAGATATGAAAAAATCCGGAGGTTTATTGCGCATTAACAGACTATATGCAAAATCAAATCACTATATCCACAAAATTTAGGAGTTGTTTGCGTCGCATGCCACATGTGATAAAGTTGACATCTTGGGGACTTTTGTTTGCACCATGACCAAAATCGAAAATCCGAAAGCATATGCAACAACGGACTGACTGACGGACGGACGAGCCAGACGACAATATCCCCTAACTTTCATTCGAGATGCAGGGATAATGAAGAACATTCAAAAGCATTAGCAGTAATAACCCCAATAAACTTGGGGTCTCGTCAGGGCTACAGAAGGGTAAATATGATCTGCTTCACTCGTAGTACTCTGCACACAGCTAGCTAAAATATGATGGTGAGAGATCAGACAATTGGTAGAACATAATTGTTCGTGGAGACGACGGTAAAACTTCTGTAGTGAGAATTGGTTGAACACAATGGTGTCGTTTTGAGGCAGTAAGATCATGCCCTTTTGGCAAAATTACTGTTCAAACTAAGGGCAAGACAATATAGCGAATGAGTTGTGAAATGAGGAAGTCACATCATTCTGGAGATGTGGGAAGTTCACTATTGGAAAATCGAAATATTCTCGCCTGTTTTTTTAAACAGATTTATAAATTGTTTCTTAATCATTTGTTTTTAAAAAGGATATTTTTTGACAGATTTACAGCTAAATGTTAATTCCCGTAATTATATATATTTGTGACGTTTTGATTTACATATTTATGTTTCTATACATATAAACATACTTGCATATTTGACGTACTTTTTATTACGAGATAAATCTCCCAATATTTGACATTCGTTATTCTTAAAAATAGATAACTGTTTCTCTGCATAATCATTTTTGTATTCTTTATCAGAAGTTAATCGATTTTTCGTCTTCATGCTAGTCAACATATTTATACATTTGTATATCATCTATGTTACTTAGAAACTTAAAATACATTTATGAAAATGACTTAAACAATAATACAACTCATTTTTACGAGTTCTGTCACTTAACCTAGGTCTTCCTCCTTAAATAGATAAATGTTCCGGTTCTTGTAAACATATATCTGTACATTTGTTGTATTTTCAACAGATAAATGTTCCGGTTCCTGTAAACATACCTGTACATTTGTTGTATTTTAACAGATAAATGTTCCGGTTCCTGTAAGCATACTTGTTGTATTTTTATAGATAAATGTTCCTATTCCTGTCAACATACTAGTATATGTTCATTTGTTGCATTTTAAGATATAAATGTTCCGGTACCTGTCAACACATTTGTACATTTGATGTATTTTAAACAGATAAATGTTCCGGTACATGTAAACAAACTTGTACATTTGATGGACGTAAATACCAGGAGATTGCAGGAGTGACAAATAGTCGTTCTGTAGCATTAGATGACAATGTGGCATGTAACACACATGATCCATACCGTCACACACTGAATGTTGTGTCGCACGAATTTGCTCATCTGATACACAAATACATGCCTACGTCTTACAGAAACAGGGTATGAGTTAATATTATACACATCATTTGGAGAAATTATCATTTTTGCATGCGTATTCATATTTAAATTACAAAAAGAATCACGTGACTTAACAGTTTTCTCAACAGCGCCAAAACTTCTGGTTTTAGTGGGGCATTCAAGTTTGTTATGACTTTGTCCGTAAACTTTGGCAATGAAGCTTCGAAGTTTGACACTTTCAGTCATTCTGAATTCTGGTACCCGTATCTGATCCAACAATTTAATATGCAAATAAGCATAAATTCACAGACTTCCATATTTGCTGGGAAACATTTTAGAACTACCTTGTTTTCATGAATCATGGTATTAAACGACCTAACGTACATATTTTATCTGTAAATCACATGACCAGACGTAAAGATCATATCTCTATATGACATGACCAAACGTCACACCTATCTGCATATCACATGACCAGACGCACCTATATGGAACGTCGTTACTGCCTTATGTTAGAATTTCTTTATCATGATGAGAGTTTTCTTTAAACTCTCACCATGATAAAGAAAAATCTCATCATCATAAAGAAAACTCTCACCATGATAAAGAAAACTCTCACCATCATAAAGAAAACTCTCATCACGATAGAGAAAACTCTCATCATGATAAAGAAAACTCTCACCATAATAAAGAAAACTCTCATCATGATAGAGAAAACTCTCATCATTATAAAGAAAACTCTCATCATAATAAAGAAAACTCTCACCATGATAAAGAAAACTCTCATCATGATAAAGAAATTCTAACATAAGGCAGTAATGGCGTTCCATACACCTAGATCATATATGTATATCCTAACTATGATGAAGACAACTCTAAGTTGTTATCCTATTGCTATTCATTTGAACAATAAAATATGTTTAAAGTATATCACATGACCAGACGTACAGATCATTTCTGTAAATCACATGTCATGGAATCTGTATCTGTTTGCTATTTGCTCTTTTTTTTATAATTTAAATATTTTTACATAAAAAATATTACCGTCACAAAAGGAGGGTCAAAATTTGAGCCTAGTTACATAGCAAAACAAATGAAAATTTCAAGGAGAAGGAGTATGTGAACAACAGACACAGCATTAAGCAACAAACCTGACGGCAATTTTTAACTTTTTTTGTTCGATTCTTTGGTTGTTTTGTTTTTTTATGTCTTTTGTGTTTGTTTTTTGTTTGTTTGTTTGTTTGTTGGTTTTTTTTTTTTTGGAATGTCGAAAAGTGCACTAAACTGTTATACGAACCAATAAAATGATAATAATATAAAAATACCAAAACAAATATTATAAATAAATAGTTTTGTCTTCATAATAAAAAATAAAAGAGTTTTTGAGTCGAGCCCTGAGCAAGTTTGATACAAGATTTTTCATATATTTTAGATACAATATGCATACAGTCAAGCTAAGCAGCATCACACATGGGTTGACTCTTATGCCACAGCTACTGTGTATGAATACTGGGCTGAGGCGACTACTTCATTCTTCATGACGACAACGAGAGGAAAAGGTGGCCCTGCTGGAGGAATGAACTTGTAAGTATGAGCGGAAAAGGTGTTTCTGCCGGAGGAATGAACTCGTAAGTATCAGAGGTAAAGGTGGTCCTACCGGAGGAATGAACTTGTAAGTATGAGAGGAAAATGTGGCAAGTGCTGCCAGAGAATGAAGTTGTAAGTATCAGTGGAAAAGGTGGCCCTGTCGGAGAAATGAACCCGTAAGTAACAGGAAAAAGGTAGTCCTGTCGGAGGAATGACTTAATTGTAAGTATTAGAGGAAAAATTGTCCGACCGGAGGAATGAACTTGTAAGTATCAGAGGAAAATATTGTCCAGTTGGAAAAATGAACTTGTAAGTAACAGAGGAAAATGTGACCCTGCCGGAGAAAGAACTTGTATTTATCAGAGGAAAATGTGACCCTGCCGGAGAAAGAACTTGTATTTATCAGAGGAAAATGTGACCCTGCCGGAGAAAGAACTTGTAAGTATCAGAGGAAAATGTTACCCTGCCGGAGAAAGAACTTGTATTTATCAGAGGAAAATGTGACCCTGTCGGAGAAAGAACTTGAATTTATCAGAGGAAAATGTGACCCTGCCGGAGAAAGAACTTGTAAGTATCAGAGGAAAATGTGACCCTGCCGGAGAAAGAACTTGTATTTATCAGAGGAAAATCTGACCCTGCCGGAGAAAGAACTTGTAAGTATCAGAGGAAAATGTGACCCACTTGTATTTATCAGAGGAAAATGTGACCCTGCCGGAGAAAGAACTTGTATTTATCAGAGGAAAATGTGACCCTGCCGGAGAAAGAACTTGTATTTATCAGAGGAAAATGTGACCCTGCCGGAGAAAGAACTTGCAAGTATCAGAGGAAAATGTGACCCTGCCGGAGAAAGAACTTGTATTTATCAGAGGAAAATGTGACCCTGCCGGAGAAAGAACTTGTATTTATCAGAGGAAAATGTGACCCTGCTGGAGAAAGAACTTGTATTTATCAGAGGAAAATGTGACCCTGCCGGAGAAAGAACTTGTAAGTATCAGAGGAAAATGTGACCTTGCCGGAGAAAGAACTTGTAAGTATCAGAGGAAAAGCTGGTCCAGTCGGAGGAATGCTCTTGTAAGTATCAGAGGAAAATGTGGCCCTACCGCAGGACCATCTTTTCCTCTCATACTTATTTGTAAGTATTAGGAAGCTTTTCCTCTGACATTGGAGGTAAATGTGGTCTTGTCGAAGGTATGAATTTATAAATATCAGAGGAAAATGTGGACTTGTATAAGGAAAAGCTGATCCAGTCGGAGAAATGAACTTTTAATTTTCAAGGAAAAGATGGTCTTGCTGCAGAAATGAACTTGTAAGTATCAGGGAAAAGATGGTCTTGCCTGAGGAATGAACTTGTAAGTATGAGAAGAAAATGTGGCATTGCCGGAGAAATGAACTTGTAAGTATGAGAGTCAAATGTGGTCCTACCGTGGAACGAACTTGTAAGTATCAGAGGCAAAGATGGCCCTGAAGGAGGAACGAACTTGTAAGTATGAGAGGAAATGGTGGTCTTGTCGGAGGTATAAAATTATAAGTATCAGAGAAAATGTGGTCTTGCAGGAGAAATGAACTTGTAAGTATGAGAGGAAAAGCTTGTCCAGTCGGAGGAATGAACTTTCAGCATGTAAATACAGTGCCCAAACTACTCAGGGGCTTGTGGTCGATACGGTGACTTCCTTGATAGAGCTCAGTTGCTTACAAATAGACTACTTAAGCAAGGGTACGTTACCAAACTTAAAGTCATCGCTACAGAAGTTTTACAGTCAGCATCACGATCTTGTGGATCGCTGTGGGATATCTGTTTCCCAGATGACAACAGATCTTTTCCTATGAAAAAGAAAGGAAATGGGGTAAATGTCAAGGAGACAACATCCAAAGTTTGTTTTTCCTCAATCGAATTTGACTTTACTACGGGTGTTGACATGTGTCTTATAAAAGGCAGGAGATGCTTACTCTACTGGTGATCTCACCCATAGGGTTTTTATTGGTTGCGTGTTGTTCATCTGTATGTGGTGTCTTCATTTTTCTTTTAAAAAAAGTTGTCCTGTACTCAAGTGGTGTCCTTGTTTCTTAGTGTTTCTGATGTTGCCATTGTCCATGGATTGTTTGTTCTTTTTGACTGACGGTTCGGTTCTCTAATACTTTCCAGTGTAATACACTAACTGTTAACAGTAAATTAAAACTTTATAGTTATGAATAATACGGTTTTTTTTTTTTAGTTTTAAGAATATTTTTCTGGTGAATAAAGCAAAATAAATAACTGAGTAGTACGATCGCATTTGATTGTATAAAAAAAGTGTGTTCAAAACAAATTTTCCACTAAGCTGTAAATGGCACTGACACGTACATTTTGATATCTTCTTTTTAACAATCGATCAAATACGCTTTGTTCAAGTGATAATGTATGTGAAATCATAGAGTACTATTTGCATCACTAATCCATGCTTATAAAAATTCAAAATAACCTAAGAACATGGATATGGAGTCCGTAAGAGAGATGTATGCTCTATATACATTTCAGTTATGGTGACCTTTGTCTTGAGAAAATTTCTCATATGGATGCACTATCATTCTTTCAAATTTTGGCTTTTTTAGTTTTTGTAATTTAGAATTGTTTTTCTGACCACCTGTTTATTGTGCCCGCGTCTCATGATTTTATTATGACAAGTTTTCATACAATTGACTCAATGAGTGCCCTGTGGTAGTTTAAATGTTGTGATCGTCTTCTACTAGTCTTTTTGTCGGGAAATGGGTGACAGTGATTGTAAGAACACATTGCTAGTTATGTTTATGTTTGTTGACAATCCCGCATCCATGGATCAAAGGAAAAAAGACATGGATGTAGCGTTGCTCAGCAATTAGCAACGAATCCTGCTCAAACTGGTAATAGGGGTTGTCTTGAACTTGCTATGAGGTATGAGTAATGCTCATTGTTGAATGCCTCGTGGTGACTTCAAGATGAAGAACAACAATTGCTTTGTTTTACCATGTAGTTGTAGAGAATTGAGATATTGTCTCGTGTGCATTTACTCCATATCTTCTCATTTCTAATGTAGTGTTGTTCTACATCAAGCAAGTTAATTCCTCTCCAATCGATATTAGGGTCCGTTTTTAACGGCTACCATGAAGTATAAATATCAAACGATTGCAAAAAAGTTGAGATCATGGCATTGTGTTGTAGTCATCTTCGTCGGCTGTAGACCCTTTTGTTTTTGAATAATAACTTGAGTTCAAATATTAAATCTTAACACAATGTTCCATGGCACAAAAAGCTGTGATTAGTTTTGGTTACTGAAAATATATTGTGACCTCGTCGTTTTTTTTTTTTTCAAAAAGGATCAAATCAGTATTCTCATGTGTTCTCATAGGTGCAAGAGAAATACCTCTGTAAATTTATGTTTTAATTGGCAAATAAAATCATTCTTATTTTTTATATTTGGCAGTAGAATAGATTCTAGATAGTGGAATTACTTCCGGTGTGTTCCTGACAAAATTTCCAATTTTGATTTAAAATGGAGCCCGATAGTACCGCATATCAAAATTTATAATTATTTTTATTTCTAGTCTAATTTCGATGAAATTTTTGCGGTGAATTCATTATAAAAAAATTAAGATAGCGCTGAAAGATTTATACTTGTTCATTTTTTTAGAGCTATAAGGGATCAAAGGGGCAAAATTGCAATTTTTCAAAATATGTTCTATTTTTATTTTCTATTCGACTATAGTGATGTTTGTGTCTGGATTCCTCTCGGAATAAGCATATCTTTTGGCATTGTGTCAATGG